>JAWZYT010007056.1:0-17500 GCA_034508575.1 Petrolisthes manimaculis | reverse complement strand
TATAATTTTCCTCTATCTATTCCCTTTATAATTATCCTCTATCTATTCCCTTTATAATTATCCTCTATCTATTCCCTTTATAATTATCCTCTATCTATTCCCTTTATAATTATCCTCTATCTGTTCCCTTTATAATTATCCTCTATCTATTCCCTTTATAATTCTCCTCTATCTATTCCCTTTATAATTCTCCTCTATCTATTCCCTTTATAATTATCCTCTATCTATTCCCTTTATAATTATCCTCTATCTATTCCCTTTATAATTATCCTCTATCTATTCCCTATATAATTATCCTCTATCTATTCCCTTTATAATTCTCCTCTATCTATTCCCTTTATAATTATCCTCTATCTATTCCCTTTATAATTATCCTCTATCTATTCCCTTTATAATTATCCTCTATCTATTCCCTATATAATTATCCTCTATCTATTCCCTTTATAATTCTCCTCTATCTATTCCCTTTATAATTATCCTCTATCTATTCCCTTTATAATTCTCCTCTATCTATTCCCTTTATAATTATCCTCTATCTATCTATTCCCTTTATAATTATCCTTTATCTATTCCCTTTATAATTATCCTCTATCTATTCCCTTTATAATTATCCTCTATCTATTCCCTTTATAATTATCCTCTATCTATTCCCTTTATAATTATCCTCTATCTATTCCCTTTATAATTATCCTCTATCTATTCCCTTTATAATTATCCTCTATCTGTTCCCTTTATAATTATCCTCTATCTATTCCCTTCCCTTTATAATTATCCTCTATCTATTCCCTTTATAATTATCCTCTATCTATTCCCTTTATAATTATCCTCTATCTATTCCCTTTATAATTATCCTCTATCTGTTCCCTTTATAATTATCCTCTATCTATTTCCCTTTATAATTATCCTCTATCTATTCCCTTTATAATTATCCTCTATCTATTCCCTTTATAATTATCCTCTATCTATTCCCTTTATAATTATCCTCTATCTGTTCCCTTTATAATTATCCTCTATCTATTCCCTTTATAATTATCATCTATCTGTTCCCTTTATAATTATCCTCTATCTATTCCCTTTATAATTATCCTCTATCTATTCCCTTCGCTTTATCATTTTTGTTAATCTGGTCCTGTCTCCTGGCATACTTTGGAGGAATCAAGGCAAAACTCATTCCAATGTACAGTCGGCGGCAAAAGTCCTGTCGCCTCACTTGCTTCACCGAGGCACGCGATGTTCATAGACTCGAGATTATTAGGTGTAGAAAACGTGTGTATTTCTCGAGTCCATGAACACTGCCTGTCTCGGTGAAGTAGGTAAGGCGACACGACTTATTAATTTAAGGCCCGGTCACACGAGCGATAAACTCGAGAAAAAACTGCCGACCTCATCAACTCGGTTATAACTCGGCGTACTTTCCCGAGATTTTTGCAACACGACCGTGCTCGTGTTGCTTTGCCGACCTTGGGAACACTGGGATTCCAAGATGGCTGCGGATGATCCATCTCAGACATTATTAAGGCTCGTAAAGTAATTATAATGCCACAAGTGCCGTTGAAAAGATGAAAAGCGACCAAATTGGTGCGGCAAAATAATGTTTAGTGGTGAAATGTCCCGAAATCGAGACTGTTCCCGCCACAACAACACTGTGTTAATACGTCGCCTGTTGGTTCATTATTGTTTACTATTTGTCATTATTATGAACAATATAGGAAAAATACCATGGACGTGGACCATTGAGGCCTCTTTGCTAGACTTGGTGAGGGAAAAGAAACACTTTGTGGGATCTGGCTAATCCTTTATACCACAAAATTAAACTTCACCATCAAGGGTTCCACAGCATTGCAGAATTGGGTCCACAATTGCTTGCTTTGGAGTATCAAGAACTTTCAACGCTGACAGCAGGTAATAATCTATATTTTACATGTTAAATATTGTGTGAAGTAATTCTTTGTTCTAACTGTCTTTGTATGTTGGGTATATAGTAAGCAGCAATCCCATTTTGCTGTGTTCAGGCTAACTTTTCATCCTTTATAAAGATTTTATGGTCCTATTTTATATGAGACATATGTAATAAGAATTTATAAGTACTGTATTCAATAGATTATGTACTGGACTTGCCTAAAATAAGTAGAGATAATGTTATAGCAATATTATATAATTACAGGTAGAATATACTTTATAGCTCAATTAATTTTAACAATTGTACACAACAATAACCTATTTTGGAATAATTCTAGGAATCACGCCTCCTCATGGATTTAAAAAAATATATGCTCTATGCCATCATGAAGGTTTTAGTTGTCAGCCTTACATATTTAATAATTTTAAGCAATAAAATGGGTCATGGATCAGCGTTTATCGTATGGTCCGTACCGTTAAATGTAAGGACCGAAAGATGCCAAAGTCAGGTTAGGTTAGGTCAATTTATCCCAATTTTGCCTTTTTTCTACCACCAAAATCCCTAATATGCCAGGCTATTTGACATTCATATTTTTTACCAATAAAACTATTGAAAAATAGTCAGTTTTGCTCATATCCTTATCTTTTTTAACAACTGGAGTTCACACTGTATGTATCTCCTGATGTTACCATTTAGGCTTTTTTTTGTGTGTGGTTTTGGATCACAAAATCTTGCCAAGCAGTCTGTAATGATTAGAAATATTCCATTACCTTCTCAGTGATATGAATAAGTCCCTATTTTTAATTAATGTAGTATATGAAAATATTGGCTATTTGAACACCCTATACTATACAGTACCGTACATGTACTGTACTGTACAGTACCATTGTGGAGGTAATAATTCTCATTCACTGAGAACTCACATATATATCCAACACTGGTACTATATTTATTCTTTTATTTTCAAACCAGGTTTGTCTGAAATTAACAAAATTGAGGACCTACTGCATTAATACTCTCTAGAAGATATGGGATGTTCCTAGTGGCTCAGCAGGGACTCCAGGTACAAAGTGGCCACTGTACAACTGTGCTTCCTTTTTGTTAGACACCAAGGAGGACCAAACACCCACACAGTCAAGCTTTCCACTGCTATGCATAGAAAATGTACTAAGTATTGAAACAATAGATTGGTTTCTTTTCGCATTTTGATTTAAATACAATTACCGATACTAAAAAAAAAACTCAACATTAAATTTCACCCTTTAATGCTGTAACTTGTATTATCACCTTTCATACTTTTACACCATGTATACATAATATGTATACTGGTATGTATGTGTTGGTTTCAAATAATAACGGTACAAGTAATTACCATTATTTACTCCACTGCTTTTGTACAGTATACAGTAGGTAGTTAGCCTCAACATATATGGCTTCTGTTCTACTGTACACCTAACCTAATATTCACATACTGTAATTTCCACATCCTTTGGTGTCTCTGCTACTTAACCCTAGTGGATGCTGAAGGACACCTTACGTTGTAATTTTTAATAATAATTTTAAGTTTAAAATGTTATTAAAACTAGTACCTGGTAGGTTACATGAGTCTGTAGTTTCTTCCCCCAGCAAACTAGGCTGATTTACAGCTGGGTCTCTACTAGCTGTTAGCTGTTATCAAGTACAGTACAACTGTTACCAGCATTAAATAATAACTGGCTATCAATGTTTTGCAGGACGATGACTCCAACACCAAGGTTGTGGCAGAATTAACATTTGTAGACGAGTGTAGTGTTGATGGCAAAACTTTAGTTCAAGAGGAACTAGCCACTACCAGAGTTAATGGAGCATCATCACTAACTAGCTGGCCATCAGTACAAGTTCCAGCCTTATCTACCCCTTAAAAACCTTCTTGTAAGAAGTGGAAAGCCGATGACATTGAAAATTAATTGAATGCTATAAACCCTATAAACAAATGCTTTATGAAGAAGTGGACAATAGGACAGTTTGCTGTTTCTATGGACCAAATGGTTAAGACTACAGCTAACCAGTAACCACTCCCAAAACAAATTGTAATGATGGAAAATATTCTTGCAGTAATTAAAGAAGTGATGGAAGTGAGTGAGGAAAGTAAGGACTATAGGATTGTTGCTAGTTCTTTTCTTCAAATCCAGTACTGGTACTGTATCTTACTTCATGCAGTTCTTTGGTCAATTTCATGTTTTCTTTGCATCATACAGAGACATTTTTAAGATATTGCACCGAAATATTGTGTACAGCCATGGTTGCTAGTGGTGACCAGGGTCCAAGGAGTGTTGGAGAGCAACTGAACAGAGTTCCAACAAGTGAATTTTCCAAACCATTCTCAACATGGAGAGAGGTTTTGAAGACTCACTTTTTCTAACTCTGTTCAGTTGATCTCCAACACTCCTTGTACCCTGGCCCACCACTATCAACCATAGCTGTACATTTCAAACTTTCACTTACCGGTATCTATATTTTGCCAATTTTCATATGTATCTGCAAGTACAGTACTTTACTTTTTTTTGGTGTATACATTTTTTTTATGAAGGTCTAATATATTACATTATTAGCAAGTTTAATATTAAGACGACAAATATTTCAAACTTTTCTGTTGCATGTACAGAACTTCTGCACCAATAATGAACCTATTTTATATACATGGTCTAAAATAAATGGTCAGCGAATTGGTTAAAAAAAATTGTGCAATATTTATTTTCCTTAACATATTGCAGCATGTAAACAGAATTATATGATAATAGCATAATAATTAAAATAATGATAATGGGGGAGGTGATGGCTGAGTGGATTAGGCGACGGACTACTACTTCACAGCCTCAGGTTTGCGTCTATTTTATTAATTTTAAAGTTCTTTTTTTACCTGTAGTACAAGTCACTACACTCTGGGGAACGTTGCCGAAATAATAGGCCATGAAGTTATTTGATTCATGGTGGGATATTAATATGAGTAAATATACGTAAGAATTGCAGAATTATGAAAGAGAACAATGACAACAGTGATAATAATATGAAGTAAAACACAGTTCAACAGAATCGACACACTGATGACTGATGAGTAATAAGTGATGACATTTGTTTTGTTATGCTGTGATGTGATGATTGTGATCTTGTCCCACCCGTCAAGTTTCCAACGGCACTTTGTTTTGATTTTTCTACTTGGCCGAAATTTTGCGAGAAACACATCCAACTTGGCCAAACTCGTGTGACCAAAACTCGGCGTAAATCAAGGTTGGCTGCAGAACACTCGGCAGTTTTTTCTCGATTTTATCGCTCGTGTGACCGGGCCTTAAAATTATGCCGCCGACTGCACACACCCGAGGTCGTAAATACACAACCATACACGTACAGTTGGACACAGGAATTCGAGGAATAGCCCAAGTGAAAGATGGTCAATTTCTCCCAATATCAAGTTCCTTAGTGCCAAATAGAAGACACCAGGGGCAGATGTCAGTATTGAGGATGGTAATAAAAAGCAACTACCTGATAATAGACACTGGTTACTCAAATGTGACAAGTATATTTCACCTGAGGTGTAGCACAATTCCTGTGTCCAACTGTACAGTACTTAGATGTTTAGGCCATTTGAGGTGGTAACATTTATTTGGGGAAGAATCAGAGTATACAGGTGGAACACAGTAGAGAGACATGATACAGTATTACACCTACAATGACACCTTCCTTCCCTCCCTCCCATGTACACAGTGTTACCAGCTCAGATGATATAAACATTTGGGGAGAGGTGGGGGCGAATTTACGAGCTCGAGTGTACATACCTATCCCCTCAAGACCCAAAACACAAACAAAGTAACAAACAAATAAACAAACAAACAAAGAAAGAAACAAACCACAAACAAAGCACTGAAAACCCAACAAAATAAATAAATTACAGTCATCAATGTTGTCCTTCCCTGCATGTGTATGATATTGTAACTCCACCCACCCATTCACACACACACACACACCCACACACACACACACACACAGGCCCTCTGGTGGTGGTGTTTAGGTTCTGTACAATAGAGACACAACAATGAGTCCCCCAACACGCATATGTTCACCTCGGCGTCACACCACTTAGGTTAACATTCATTCATTCACGGTCATTTTAGGGTGTCAAAATTTCCGGTGGTACTGCTGTTGTGTGGTGTTGTGTTATTCTGTGTTTGTGGGTCTCTGTTGTAAATTTAACTCTCTGACTATTGTTGTTTTTGTTTATTTTTCAGTATCCCTGTGTATGATAAGTTAAAGAATTGGTATTGTTATTATTTCTTTTTTTTTTGCCTCTGATTCCTCGTCAGATTTTTTGGTTTGGTGTGGTTTGAATGTGTGTGTGTGTGAGAGAGAGAGAGATAGACAGACAGAAAGAGAGAGTGAGTGTGTGTGTGTGTGTGTGTGTGTGTGTGAGAGAGAGAGAGAGAGAGAGAGACAGACAGAAAGAAAGAGAGAGGGACTGTGTGTGTGTGTGCATATTATTACGTGCTTGTGTGTGTTGCATCTCAAATACCACTCTCATTTTTTTCCCCCTTCCTTTACTCTGCCTTTCTATTATTTCCCTCTCTCTCTCTCTCTTTTTTCCCAACACCTCCATTTTTTTCCTTCCCAACCATCATTTTCATCTTTCTTACCTTACTTCATTTACTTTTATCTCCTACCTTTCAACGTTACATCCTATTCCTTTCCTCCACCACTTCTTCTCTGTTCTTTTCCTCCTCCACTTCTTCTCTGTTCTTTTCCTCCACCACTTCATTTCTGTTCTTTTCCTCCACCACTTCTTCTCTGTTCTTTTCCTCCACCACTTCTCTGTTCTTTTCCTCCACCACTTCTTCTCTGTTCTTTTCCTCCACCACCACTACTTCTCTGTTCTTTTCCTCCACCACTTCATCTCTATTCTTTTCCTCCACCACTCACTTCATCTCTGTTCTTTTCCTCCACCACTTCATCTCTATTCTTTTCCTCCACCACTCACTTCATCTCTGTTCTTTTCCTCCACCACTCACTTCTTCTCTGTTCTTTTCCTCCACCACTCACTTCTTCTCTTTTCCTCTGTCTGCTTCTCTGTTCTTTTCCTCTCCTCTGCCTCCTTCCCACCATTCCATTTGTTTCCTTCCCCCTCGTCCATAAGGTAAGAGACATGAACCAGGAGTGTGAATAAATATTTACACTACTATCACATTCTACAAGCCACACCACTCCACTCTCTCTCTCTCTCTCTCTCTCTCTCTCTCTCTCTCTCTCTCTCTCTCTCTCTTACCCATACAACACCACCTATTCTGCCACACTTACATACCTCTATCAGCATACACATACTAACTCCCATACTATCCCCATGCACACTTTCACAGCATCTTTTACACACTTACACCACCACTTACACATACTAACTCCCATACTATCCCCATACACACTTTCACAGCATCTTTTACACACTTACACCACCACTTACACACACTAACTCCCATACTATCCCCATGCACACTTTCACAGCATCTTTTACACACTTACACCACCACTTACACATACTAACTCCCATACTATCCCCATGCACACTTTCACAGCATCTTACACACACACACTCTACCACTGTCATGCTATCAGCTTACACACACCAACTTCACTACTGTATTACACAAGACTATACTTACACAACACCACACTAACACCTTACACATACTCCACCACCATCACACTACAACACACACACACACAAACACACACACACACACACACACACACACACACACACACACACACACACACACACACACACACACACACAAACACACACACACACACACACACACACACACTCACTCACCACTCCATCACCACCATCACACTACCACACGCACAAACACACACACACACACACTCACCACTCCACCATCATCTCACTACCTTCACATACATATTTACTTACTTAAGGCCCTATGATCGTGTACGAAAATGGGAGGCTTTTGGTTCCTCCTGATTATGCCACGAAACAAGCTCCTTCCCTATAGATGGAGTTACGTGGCAATATTTGAAGGACTCGTTTAACTCCAATCTTCTAACTACATCACAGGGTCCCTTAAGGCAGTCCACCGTAGCCGATGACGACTTTCATTTCTTCCTCTTTAGTGATAAGATGAATGATGAAGCTGCTTTATTATTGTTGATGAGACATCCACCTTCTGTGAGCATTGGTGTGGCTCACCAGTCCAATTCTTGATCTGCACACCCTCCCACAGGTTGGTCATGTCCACTGGGGGTTGGGTACAATAGGGGCATCTCTAGCGGCGTGATGTCTTTGTGTTTTTATGTTACGTTGATTCATACGTTCCTGTTCCATAGCAACAACGCCCTTGATTGGTTTTAGTTCTCCACATGGTGCCATTATTTACAAGGGTTTCAAGGTTGGAGGATGGAATCAGGCATTTCTTCACGGTTGATTTGATTTGATCTTTGAATCTCTTTTTAGGGCCACCAGGTCTTCGGTGGCTGTTTCGTAGCTGTCCATATAGAATTTACTTTGGCATTCGTTCGTCTGGCATTCGGATAACATGCCCAAGCCAGCGTAGCTGCCGCTTTGCAATGATGGCTTCTATGTTAGTAGTATTTGCACGCTCTAGGATCTGGGTGTGCGGCAATCGATCTTTCCAAGTGAGACCAAGTATCTTTTGGACACAAGAGATGTGGAAATACTCCATTTTATGCTACAAAATAGCGCTTTGGTGTAGTATAGAGCTAGATACGAGATATTGTTCAAAACCCTTTGAATATCGTTCGCACTAGACACTATCACAGTACATTTATCCCAAGTAACTAAAACTTTTGGAATAAGCCGCTAACTATTGAATACACAAATATCAGTAAACCAGATAAGGTCCCGCCATCTTGGACAACCCCTTGTCTACCCACTTTATTTTGACTGTGTGTCGCTTTCAGACGTACTTTTCTGAGCTCCTCAAAAGTACTTGAAATGGTAAGTACACACAGTGTTGGGTCGCCAGGTTTTCCTTTTCTTGTTTTTGTGTTGTTTTGTGTTAATTGCCTGCGTTACTTACTCTCTAGTGTCCGTAGAGACTTAGTAACATGTTTTAGTCTAGCTGTTTTCTTAGACGTGTTAGTATGTAGTCTTTCCTTTGGTTCGACTACTATTTATTTTTGTTTGTTTGAGTCTTTCCTTAGGTTCGGCTCAATTTTACGTAGTGTTGTTTAGTTTTGTTAGTTTTTGTAACTTCTCTCTCTTAGTTACTCACTAGCTAGGAAGTTCTTATCTGTTGTTCGGACCTCACGCAGCTGCACTGTTGTTATCGGGTAGCGTGTTGTTCCGGACCTCAGTTTTGATAACTTCAACACTATCTTTCTTTCTTGCCTGGCGGCCCGTGTCTTTGTTATGTTATTTTATGTTTTTGTTTTGTGGTTTTGTGACTAAGTGTGATATTTTTGTTTCGCAGAGTCTGGTTTGTGCGATTCAAGAGTGTAGGTCACGGATCTCAGCTGATGGCCACCAGTTGTGTACCTTACATTCGCCTTGCTTTTCACACTTAGGTTTCAGTCCGCTTTCTTGCCCTTTGTGCAAGTCATGGGTGGAGGAAGTTTTGGCCTTACCGGCTTCCTCACGGTCCGAGTGTCCGTCTCTTTTTAAATTAAGAAAAGTGTGGACAAGGGCAAGAAAATGGGCTGCTGCCAAGAATCGGCCTTTTTCCTGGGCCGATTCTTCTTTAGCCTTATCTTTGGGCCTTACAAAAGCCTCTTCTTCCTCTGCACCCAGGCTTTCAGCCCCGGTTTTGGAGCAAGGAGAGGTTATTGTCACGGTTCCTTCAGAACCTATTGCTGCGCCTCTTGTTTCCCCCTCGTTATCACGAGATAGGGTGAGGTCGTCCTTTGATAGGACTGGGCGAGTGTCGGGGAGAGTTCTCTCTCCGTCCTCCCAAGAGAAGGGTCCTTCTCCTTTAGATAACTTATCTGAACCTGGGCAAGGCCTCGGTGGGTATGCTTATCAGACCGCGCCTCCCCCTCCCAGCCCAGATGGGTTTCGGGTGGGGGTGGTGGCGGCTGAGGTACATGGACAGGGGGTAGGTCGGCCTGCCCCCCAATCCTTGTCCTCTTCAAACATTGTCTGTGAGCCTTCGGGCCTGACGTTATCTAATCAGACGGGTCTGGTGACAGATATTCACGAGGGTAATCTTTCCTGTCCTACTCCTCTTTCTGCTTTTCTCCCTACTCCTTCTCGTGTACCACCTACTCCTTCTCCTTTCTTTCCTAGACCGGCTGCCTCGGCTGATAATGCTATCAATCCTAGTCCTTCTTTCTATCGTCCTCCACCTCCTGTACCTGTTTCATCCGTTTCTTCTAATCTTTTCTCTTCGCCTCCTCGTTTGTCTGACCAACCTCGGCAGGCGTATTTTTCTCCTACTTTATTATCTCATCCTCACCCCCATTCTGCCTCGGCTTCTATTCTTCCTAATCGAGTTCCTCCCACGTCTCAGTTTACCTCAGGGGATTTACCTAATTCTTCCCTTCACATTGTCAATTCTCTTTTTCAAGATTATATACCTTTAGATTGGGGTCCTCTCCCTTCTTCCTATTCTGCCTTTCGTAAGGAGGGTAAATTGGTGGCCTTAGGGCCTGATCCGGATGACCCCACAAGTTTGAAGCAAGACGATAACGTCTTGATAAGACAAGTGACCGCGGAGGATGGGTCGGTTAGCTTTATCTGTAAAGCTAGACCGGTGGTACCAGGACCAGTCAGTGCTACCAAAGTTAACCTCCAGACGACGGTCGAGACGTTATCTGTCTTGCTGCGACGGACTCAGCTCCGCCCATCTCAAGGGGTAGAGGTTCTACCCTTCCAGGGTCGGCTAGCAGCTGTTTTCCCAGGGGGGGATGCGCTGCCTACCGAGGGGTTAGAGGCGCTGGCTGCCATTCAGTCAGTGGTGGCGAGAGTGGCAGAAGGCAAGACGATCCCTCGTGTGGCGGGACAGTCATTCCCCATCCTACTACACCCTTACAATCAACCTCAACCCTTGACGTCCATGTTATGGCCGGAGTTGTCGGGACAGCATCACTTCCCATTCAGACTGTCACAACCTGATGGGAAATTGGCTCGGATGGAGGTAGCAGCGAGAGACCACTTGGCACACTCAGTGTCAGTGGCAGCCTCACTTCACACGTTGGGAGCCATTATTAAGAGATTAACTGGACTCGTGGACACCCTTCCACGTGAAACGATCAGGTTAGTACCGTTTTGTGGTTGACCTCACACTGATTATAAGTCTAGCGGTCAAGTTGACCGTTAATCTTCTCGGTTTAAGATTTTGACGTTTTCTTTTATTTGTTTTAGGGATATCGTCAAAGGTGTGGGGGTGGCGACGGATGGACTGGCTGGCGCGGTGTCGTCTGTACTGCCGAACGCGGTTAGTGCATGGGCTGATGCGCGTGTGGCGGTGAGGAAGGACTGTGTTAAGGGACAACACCACCACATACAACGGTCCTTAATTGTTACTGATCCGCTAGCACCACATATTTTTGATGATAAACATACTAATGAGGTGCTAGCGAGTCAACCTCAAATTATACAGGTGTCTGCACCTCCTGCGCCTAGGCCTAGCTTTTCCAGGATTGGTAGACAGCAGAGGACTCAAGGACGACGTCCTCCTCCCCCTGTGTATACTCCTCCACGGCGGGGGTCGTACCAGCGGCCCTTTCGTGGTAGAGGACAGTTCAGGGCCCGGGGACGAGGCAGGACAGCTACCCAGCCCGTCACCAAACAGTAGTCCATCTCTGGGCTGCTTGTCTGGCTGGGGCCACGCTTGGCCCCAGTCAGGTTGGGCGTCAAGAGTCGTCCACAAGGGTCTATCTTGGCCATGGCTCAAAAAACCAGTAAGTGTTGTTTGTTTTGAAGTACTGGTTTTGGTGGATTTTTGTTTTGTACTATATATAGGGTGTCTAATGTGTGTTTTTCTTCCATCAGCCTCTGGTGCTGCCCCCAGGGTCGGCCAAGGTCTCGCTGGGAGTGCAACAACACATCGATGTCATGTTAGACAGAGGAATAGTGGAGAAGGTATCAGGAAAGGTTTTTCTGTCCCGGTTGTTCACTGTGCCAAAGAAAAACTCGGTGAAAACGAGGTTAGTTATGGACCTGAGTGCTCTCAATCGCTTTCTGAAACCTTTAAGGTTTCGGATGGTGACGATCAAGCAGGTCCGGGTTACGCTTCGTCAGGGAGACTGGTTAGCGGCTCTGGACTTACAGGATGCATACTGGCACATTCCCATCCACGCCCGATATCGCAAGTTTCTTGCTTTTCAAGCGGGGGTGGGAACGTACCAGTTTACCAGGCTCCCTTTCGGCCTTTCGTTGGCACCGAGAGTTTTCACAAAAATGTCAAAGGTGGTCGCGTCCCGTCTTACGGGATTGGGCGTGGCCACTTTAATGTACCTAGACGATTGGTTAATCATAGCACGGTCAAGGGAACAATTAACTGTCAACATTCAAATAACGTTGAGAGTACTACGGGAAATGGGTTTTCTGGTCAACTTCACAAAATCTTGCCTTGTTCCGACTCAGACCATTTCTTGGCTAGGGGTACTATGGGACACGAGAAATCAGTCCTTGACACTGTCGTCGGACAATGCCATTCGTGCCAGTCGGCAGGTTCGGCGGGCGTTAATGTCAAAAACATTCACCAGGAGGCAATGGGAGGCGTTGTTAGGATCCCTCAATTTTGCGGCTCCGGTAGTGCCTTTAGGAAGGTTACGCCACCGCCGGTTGACTCTAGAGGTCAACAGGTCGGTGCCTATCCTTCCTCGAGACTTACCGCGCAGGGTACCAAAGATGTTATTAAGATTATTAAACCCTTGGTTAAAATCGGGGTACCTGCGCAGTCATGTGCCATGGGTGCAACCTCCTCCATCATTAATAGTGACCACAGACGCTTCGGACATAGGTTGGGGCTTCCAGTCCGACAAGGGTCACCAACAGTGCGGGGGATGGGACGACCGGTTACGTCAGTCCCATATCAACCTTCGCGAGCTATGGGTGCCCCTCAGGTTTCTTTGTATGTTTCCACTTCTCCGGGATATGTCCATTCTCTTCAAGATGGACAATTCCACGGCAGTAAGTTGCATCAATCTTCAAGGCACGTCCCGCTCGTTACCTCTGCTTCAGTTATCAGAACGCCTCTTTATACGAGCGCGTTTGAGAGGTTTGCACCTGTCAGCCGCCTTCGTACCAGGGGTGGAGAATGTATGGGCGGACGCTCTGTCCAGATTCAAAATGTCATCAGTAGAGTGGACGTTGAAGAGGACAGTATTTCGATCATTAGTGGAGAGGTTCGGACTTCCGGAGGTAGATCTGTTTGCTTCTCACCCCTCGGCTCAGCTGGCCAATTATCTAACTCTGCATTCCCGCACTCTGACGGGCGGCCCAGACGCGTTCACAGAGGATTGGAGTCGGTGGACTTATCTTTATGTGTTTCCCCCCCCCGCGACATCACTTCTCACGAGGGTGGTACACAGATTCCGATCCTTTCAGGGCAAAGTATTGTTGATAGCCCCATATTGGCCAGCCCAGCCCTGGTTCACAGAGCTTCAGGAAAGGTGTCCGAACCCTCTGTTTCTGGGATCAGCTTGCCTGTCAGACAACCTAAACTTACCGTTGCTGACGTCCTTGCGACTTCACGCCTGGACTTTCTCCGTAGAGCCTTGAGCAATTCCGCTTCAAGTCGTACAGTAAAGATCATGCTTAACTCCCTACGTCCTGCCTCAGTTCGGCAGTATGAATCGTGCTGGAGAAGGTTTCAAATTTTTATTAAAAATAATTCTATTTCATATATTTCTTCCAGCACGGTTTTAGATTTCTTATCATGGCTGGCTGATGTCACTAACAGAGCTCCAGCCACTGTTTCAGCTCATTTTTCAGCCATTTCTGATCCTTTACGGTTTGCTTTTAATATTGTCATGGATCAGCGTATGATTACGATGCTGATGAGAGGCATCAGATCATCTCAACCTAGGTTAAGGAATAGGGTTCCAGATTGGTCCCTTCATAAGGTGTTAAATTATTTGAATTTTCAAGGGACCTCGCAACTGTCTGTGGTTCAACTGTTTTATAGGTCTATCTTCCTGTTATCTTTGGCTAGCGGTTTTCGGGCTTCTCAGATGGCTGCCCTCACAAGGCACCCCTCATTTACTGTGTTTGATGATAATTGTCATTATATTACTATTTCCCCGTCACCTTCATTCTTAGCCAAAAATGAACAATATGACAGTTTATTACGTCCTCTGAAAATTCCTAGTTTTAATGCCAATGGTAGATACCACCATTTATGTCCAGTTCATGCTACCAAAATGTATATAGGCATTACGCCGGACGCTTCTCCGGATCATTTGTTTGTTAACCCGTTAACGGGTAAACGTTTAGCGGCTAGGGCGGTGTCGCGTATGCTATGCAAGATTATTTCTTTGGCGGATCCGGGTCACGAACCCAAAGCTCATTCCATTAGAGGCTTAGCAGCTTCTCTAGCCTTCCTCCGTACTCATTCAACGGAGGAAGTACAGTCCTTGGGAGGCTGGAGGTCTACGACTTCTTTCAGGTATAGATATTTAATGTTAGAGGCTGTGGATGTCCCATGCATAGCACTCGCGACACAGCCCGGTCCGTGATAGGAGGTGTCTGTATTACTATGTTCCTAGTCTCATCCCCCTCTTTGTGATAACAAGGGGGGGGGGGGGTGACGATTCCCTATCTTATGACTTAATATGTACATTACTTATATTTTATGTATATAATTTAAGGAATTTTTCAATAAATACAGAAAAGGAGTGATACATTCTTAACCTGGTGTGACCTTTTATTTTGGCTAAGGGGGTCCGTTTCTAACGGTACCGGATGGTCAGATTAAGATTAAGGCGACCTCACAAGTCAGCCGCCCTCCTCCAGCTTGTCATTCTACACCAAAGCGCTATTTTGTAGCATAAAATAACTAGGTTGTAGAGGATTGTATTGTCCTCTAAACCGATATTTTTGTGCAAAAAATAGCGCTTTGAATTACTTCCCTCCCATCCTCCCGCTTGCTGGTACTTGTTCTTGGTATTTTTAAGTGGGTAGACAAGGGGTTGTCCAAGATGGCGGGACCTTATCTGGTTTACTGATATTTGTGTATTCAATAGTTAGCGGCTTATTCCAAAAGTTTTAGTTACTTGGGATAAATGTACTGTGATAGTGTCTAGTGCGAACGATATTCAAAGGGTTTTGAACAATATCTCGTATCTAGCTCTATACTACACCAAAGCGCTATTTTTTGCACAAAAATATCGGTTTAGAGGACAATACAATCCTCTACAACCTAGTTAGTTGTGCTATATGACGACGGTAGGTGGTCCAGGTCTCTGCCCCATACAGCAGTGTAGAAATACATACTGCTTCATAAACCTGAACTTTAGTTGTCAGTTTCAGGTGTTTATTGTTAAAGACTTTGTGCCTTAGCGAGCCGAAGGCACGTGATGCTTTATTGATCTTATCTATAACATCATTGTCGATCTTGGTGGTTGAGGTTATGATGCTGCCAAGGTATTTGAAAAAGGGGACTGTCTGTAGTTCGGTACCGTTGATGTTGAATGTACGTATGTCTTGTTCTTGGGTGGCTAACTGCACTAGAATTTCGGTTTTGCGCTGCAGCAGCAGCGTATTTCAAATCTACCAACTGTTTAGTAGTGGTTTGGGTCTGTGCTTGGAGTCTGTGGAGGTTGAATAGACTTCCATCAAGTCTATATTCTATTTGTACACCATCTTTTTCTCTCAGCGAGGTCTGCAGAAGTTTCATTACCACTGAGATAAAGAGGTTGAATAGTATTGGGGCCAAGACGTCCCCCTGCTTCACCCCCACTTCTACAGGAAAAGGTGTTGATTCCTTGACACTTATGGTAACTTTACCTTCCACACCAGAATGGAAAAGTTGGATCATATTGAGAAACTTTTCTGGTACTCCATATTTTAGTAGGATTTTCCACAGAAGTTCTCGGGGCATTGTGTCGAACGCCTTGGTCAGGTCAATAAAAACTATATAAAGGTCTTTGTTTTGTTCAGTACACGTTTCTTGACTTTATCTTAGGGAGAACATCATGTCTATGGTTCCTCTTTCCTTCCTGAATCCACACAGGGATTCAGGCAGCACTGACTCAGAAACACTATTCACCAGGCGGGAGAGCTTGTTTCTTGCCATTACTTTACCGGCCACGGAGAGGAGGAAGATGCCACGGCTGTTGTTGCAATCACTCTTCTCTCCTTTGTTTTTGTAAATGGGAATGATTGTGGCATCGATCCAGGATTTCGGGATGTGTTCTTCATTCCACAGGGACTGTATAAACACAAGTAGACGCTGTTTTAGGAGATAACCTCCATGTTTTAATAACTCCCCTGGGATTTGATCAGGCCCACAGCTTTTGTTGTCTTTAATACTTTTAATTGCACTGATGACTTCATGCATTTGTGGAGGTCTATTCAAATCATGAGCTGTTGGGAGAAATGGTAAGGCATCCAGAAGTTCCTCATTGAATGGATTTTGGTGGTTCAGCAGAGCCTGAAAGTGCTCAGGCCAGCAGTTGAGTACCTGTGTCCTCTCTTTGAAGATGGTTAAGCCGTCAGCTGATTGGACGGGGGAGAGGTTGTTTTTCTTGGGCCCGTATATGGTTTTCAAAGAGATGTAAAAACCTTGCATGTTGTTACTGTCAGCAAAGGCTTGGGTTTCATGTGATTTTTCAACCCACCAACGGTCTGCCATTTCGTGTATCCTGCACTGAACTTCAGCCCTGAGGTCTTTCCATGTGGGGGCTAGTTCTATGGATCGAGGATTGGCAAGATAGGCATCATGAGCCTTGCGTTTTCTGTTTAGAAGCTGGTGTAACTATGGCTTCACTATTCTCGTCGAACCAGTCAGCGTTTGAGCGTCTTTTGAATCCTATGGTTGCTTTTGCAGATTCATCCATTATGGAACATAGTTTGTGCCATTCTTCATCAGGATCCTCTTCTGGTGTAGTGACTGAGGATAAACCCTGACCAATATAGGCACGAAAGCAGTTCCTGACTTCTGGGTCCTTAAGTGCACCACAATTCAATTTTTTTCTTGGGGCTTGTTTTTGAATGGATGCCTGGATTTGAAATTTAAAATGAGATCTTACAAGGCGATGGTCAGTCCACACACACACACATACCAACATCACTCGACCATCTTGCAAACACTCACTCAGGGTATAGGAAGCAGACTTGTATACGTAATAATATAAGCTTATGAACTGTATATACCTTACTCCAGCTTATATTTCCCCGTTTTACTAAATTACATCCATAACCTCTCCTCTGGCCTTGTGTGTGTGTGTGTAACCCTACCCCTGGACATGTGTGTGTGTGTGTGTGTGTGTGTCTGTCTGTCTGTCTGTCTCTCTCTCTGTGTGTGTGTGTGTGTGTGTGTGTGTGTATATGTCTGTCTGTCTGTCTGTTTGTGTGTGTGTGTGTGTGTGTGTGTGTGTGTCCTGTCCTACTCATCAATCATGCACACTACCTTGCTACACCTCCATTTCTCA
>JAWZYT010007055.1:12500-25376 GCA_034508575.1 Petrolisthes manimaculis | reverse complement strand
CCCCTGGCATTAACGGGAGGAGACAAAGAGAAAGAGAGAGAGAGAGAGAGAGAGAGAGAGAGAGAGAGAGAGAGAGAGAGAGAGAGTTACAAGGAGTTACAAGGACAAGTAGCACCTCAAAAGGTCTTACGACCCATACCAAGGAGGTACCGTAGGTGTAGTAGTAGTTGCTAACTAATAGTGAGAGATAAAGTATAGTAAAGAGAAGGCTCTCCCCACCCACCTCTCCCACCCGCATTGCGGGTATGGAAATGGAAATGTACCTAACCCGGGGGAAAAAAGGCCGGACTAGGAAATTTTTGTACAGGAAAGGAGGAAACAATCCCTATAACTCTACCACGCTTGGCAGAACTTTGTCTAACTGTTTCTTGAACTGTTCTATCGATGAACTATCAACTACCTCTGCTGGTAGCTGATTCCAGACATTGCAGATTTTATATGTGAAGAAATTACCTAACGTATTATGGCGGAAGCGTTTCAAGTCTAGTTTCCATCCATGGTTTCTAGTTGCATTAGTGTTTAAGCTAAACAGGCACTGATAATCAATGTTTTCATATCCACGAAGGATTTTGAAAACTTCAATTAGTTGACCTCTCAAGCGTCTGGTCTCTAATGAGAAGAGACCTAGTGCCTGCAGCCTTCTCTGGTAGCCCATGTGTCTAATTGATGGGATCAGTTTGGTGGCCCTAGCCTGGACTCTCTCAAGCCTCGCAATGTCTTTCTTGAGAGTCGGCGACCAGAACTGCACAGCATATTCCAGATGTGGCCGAACTAAAGAATTGTACAGAGTGAGGACTATCTCTTTATTTCTAAATCTAAATTGCCTCTTAATATAACCAAGAAGCCTCTGGGCTTTCTTCTCTACTGCGAGGCACTGCTTGGAGAGAGAGAGAGAGAGAGAGAGAGAGAGAGAGAGAGAGAGTGAGAGAGAGGGAGAGTGAGAGAGGGAGAAAGAGAGATATACTTTTTTCCCATTCTTTCTTTCTCTTCCCCACTTATTTTCCCTCTTTCTTCCCAATCTTTCCTTCTTCCCTCTCTCTCCTCCCCCCCACTCACTTTCCCTCCCTCCCTCCCTCTCTCCTCCCTCCCCCCGAGCGTATCATTCCTTCTAAAGCCCCTCCACTGATAGCAAAGGGGGGGGGGAAGGGAAAGGGGGAGGAGGGGGGTGCTGGATGTGAGATAAGAGAGGGGGGAGAGGGGGGAGAGGGAAGGGGGAGTATTGAGAGGTGGATGGACGGCACGGAGAGAGATTGAGAGAGAGAGAGAGAGAGTGAGAGAGAGAGAGAGAGAGAGAGAGAGAGAGAGAGAGAGAGAGAGAGAGTAAAGTAAAAATTAGAAGGGAAGGAGAGAGCAAGAAAATGGATAAAAGAAAAGCAAAAAAATAAGAAAATTGAAAAGAAAATGAGAAAATTGAGGAAGAAAAGAAAATAGTAATAGAATAAATAGAAAAATAAGAGAACATGGGAAATTTTGAATTAATGCGTGTCCGTGTGTGTGTGTGTGTGTGTGTGTAAATATAAGCTTGTTGAGCGTGTGTATATCGGTGCGTGTGTGTGTGTGCGTGTGTGTGTGTGACGGAGTGTAAACAGGGACATGAAACCAATAAAACAAAAAAGAGGGGAGTTAGCTCACCGTGACGACACACACACACACACTCTATCTCTCTCTCTCTCTCTCTCACACACACACACACACAATTTCTCCCACACTCTTACCCATCCTCTCTTTTCCTTTCATTCACATATTTCTCCCCACATTCCTCTCTCTCTCTCTCTCTCTCTCTCTCTCTCTCTCTCTCTCTCTCAACACCTTGCCTCTAACCTTCTCCCATTTTTCCCCTCCCACCAGCTATTCAATGCTCCCTCAAGATCAATTTGCTCCCTATCTTCTTGTGTGTGTGAGAGAGAGAGAGAGAGAGAGAGAGAGAGAGAGAGAGAGAGAGAGAGAGAGAGAGAGAGAGAGAGAGAGAGAGAGAAACTATAGGAAGAGAGGGAGGAGAAAAAGAGAGAAATATACATAAGAGAAATTAGGAAGAGGGAAAGGAGAGAGGGAGGAGGGAAAGGAGAGGGAGAAGAGAAAGGAGGAAGAGAGGGGGGAGAGAAAGGGGGAGAGAAAGATATGTGAGAAGGAAAAGAGGGAGATGAAAGAGGAACTAACTAAGAAGAGAGAAAGAGGAGGAGAGAGAAATCGAGGGAAGAGGAGAGGAAGAAGGCCAAATTTATTATCTTTCTCCTTCTTCTTTCTCTCTATACCCTTTTTCCTTCCCATTTTTCTCTACACTTTTTTCCTTCCCTTTTTCTTTTCATTCCTCTCTTTTCTCTTTAACATATCTTTATTTATTTCCATTCCTCTTCCTCTCTGTCCTTACTCTATTCCCCCATTCTTCCCTTCATTCCTCTTCCTCCTCCTTTCTCTCCCTTCCTCCTCCTCCTCCTTTCTCTCCCTTCCCCCTCCATCTTTCTCTCCCTTCCTCCTCCATCTTTCTCTCCCTTCCCCCTCCATCTTTCTCTCCCTTCCTCCTCCTCCTCATTTATCTCCCTTCCTCCTCCTTTATCTCCCTTCCTCCTCCTCCTTCCCTCCCTTGCTATCTTCCCCCTTCGCCTCTTTCAATTGGACCCTCTCTCCCCCCCACCTCCCCCCCCCCATTTCCTATCTCCCCACCTCATCTTCCCCCCGCTGTTCGTTCATTGGTTGGCCTGAGAAGAATGGCAGGCTGTGATTGGTTGTCTCACAGGTATACACACACATACACACACACACGTTCTCACACGCACAGGAACACACACATATATGTATATACTGTACACACACACACGCACACATGTACAAGAACACACACATACATATATATATTATTTGAATGTACACCTTCCTTCAAAGCCATTAAGAAGGAGGCAGGTAGTTCAAGCTGTGTACAATCACAAACAGGAAGAAGGACAGGAAGTAGGAAAATGGGTCACTGATTTCTCAGCTGCGAGTCGAACACACCCACACACACACATACACTCAAAACACAATTAAACTACTTGTATCCACCTTAGACCATTCACACCAACCTTACACCATTAATCTCTCCAAGTCCAGGACATACAGGATATGTACTTCCCTCACAAAAGAGAAAGTAGGGAAAGAGAAGGGGACAGAGAGAGAGAGAGGAAGTGGAGGTGGAGCTAAACAAAAGGAGGAGCTAAACATAAAGGAGGAGTTAAATACTAGACCTCCCCTTTTTCAAATTGGAAATAAGGCAATGGTTACTAATGTCAACTATTTGGAAATGTATATAAACAGAGGACATACACTTACAGATAGGATACTTAGACTGACTCCCTAGGGCTACTTGTCTCCACCAAGAGAGACACAATACCATATCAGACAAAGGCACATCAATATAATTTCCTGTGTGTATAGAGATAATTGTATAATAAATTAAGTCTCAATTAAGAAACAGAGAAGTCATTAATCCCTGAACACCACGTCTGCTACGCTACCTAATAATCAACCACAACAACACTACTACTCCAAGAATCAAACACAAGTAAGTCACCAGATCCTGAAAGAGTTCAAGCCTACAGGACTGGTACATTTGGTCGCAGCGGTGTTTTTGCAAGAAAGCAAGATTGCAAAGGGTTGACTTCCAGGGAGTACAGTAAATAACATAGTTCAAGGACAAGCCGAAGATTTTTACTTGTAAATTCTCTCAAGTAATTTCTTCAAGTGGTATATACTCTCACGACCTCTATAAACGAGGAAGATAAACCACAAATTCATCACCTACAAGAGCCACCTACTTCAACATAACTGCAACTAGACCTACAAGGGGACCTCATCTACTTTACAACAATCAATCATCATTACCCCAGGCGTCCCTGTACGTAAATTCTCTCGTAAGGACAACGCCATCCCTTCATCACTACCACAAGAGCGTCCCTGGAACGTAAGGACAACGTCATCACTTCATCACACGAGCGTCCCTGGAACGTAGGACAACGTCATCACGTCATCATCTCCATTCTCCAAGCTGACACCTTGTTACGTAAATTCTCTCGTAAAAGGCAAGTCAACATTCATCATCTTCACTCCAAGAACGACTGTTAGTGTGTTAGTGTGCGAGCTAACTAACTCATCACTTCAAGACTCGTCACAACACCACACCTAGACGTCAACTCGTCGTCATCATCGTTGCAACTAAAGTAATAAAAGTAGGTACACATTACATGTTACATTACATTATTTTTCACTTGTCTACGAACATGTTAGGATAAAAGTTAGGTTCCTCATTAACAGCCCAGAAAGAAAGAAAAGAAGTGCCAAATTAAAACAAAGTAAAGAATTCTCCCCCATTAATACAAAGGTATCACAATAACTTCGAATATCCCTGATAATGATTCATTAGCCATTGAGCTAGATTCCCCTGCCTCCCTAAGTCTCGTTGTGGTGCCAACACATACGAGTACATTATCTTCTTCTCCAACCATAACCCCATTAAAAACTCAATCTGTCTACTAATATCATCCTGTATTGTCTCTAACAATGACTACTCCTCTACAATCTCCTATTGTCTCTGCTCATCATCTAACAACTTCTGATCCCACTAACTCTACGATGCTAACAATGAAACTTTTACCTACCACCATTTATCATTCAAAGCATTATACGGGAGATAATCCAAGATATGGGATTCATCTCTTCTTGCGTCATTTGGAGAAGGTATTTTGCAAAGCGAGTATAGAGCAGGACGAACATAAGATAGCATTAGTAAGAGAGCATATTGCACCTAATAGTCCAGCCAGTTATAGGTTAACTACAAGTGTTTTTTCTGATCCAAAGAATTTAACGTCATATGCCACATTCAGACAGTCACTTATTGATGTCTTTGGGGATGGTAAATTACATAATTCATTGTCAAGGGTTCAAAGAAAGATTAAAACAAAGAATGGCAATACAAGGGAACTAGCAAAAGCCCTTGCATCATCAGAGTCGCTAGATTTATATTCGAAGGAATCTCACATCATACATCATGCATTATATATTACTCAATCCAGGGGTAAGAAGAATTTTAATATTGATACCATAACTCAAGGGGAATCTCAGGGAAAACGTTGCAAACATTGTAACGAAGATAAGCATATGACCAGTGAATATTATACTGATAAATCTACAGGAAATGAACAAGGGAAATCTAAACATAAACACTGTCATTCACATGAGTCAAATACGTATTCCTTAGATGAATACATGATTCTTAATATAAAGAAACAGGGCTTGCACAATCGAAACATGATGTATGAAACGAGACCACCACAATATTAAATGGCATCAAGAATCTCGAAAATAAAACTGTAGGCCCTGTCGTCGTAAATACCGATAATATAATAATAATCCCTGTCTTAGTATCACATATAATACTCTATTAATGATAGACACAGGAGCAGCAGTTTCCTTGTTCTTGGATAATTCCTTTAACAAATTGTGCAAGTTAGGTCCCCAGCGGCTTATATAAACTAAGATTGATCAGGTGACATAGAATTGTCAACCATGACAAATAATAAACCACAGGTATTAGGGACACTAAACCCTTCCTGTACGGTTAGACAAGGGAACTAACCATGTAACCATAATAATAAACCCTAAACATAAAATAATACATTTTAAGTATTAATGTATCTTAAAACAGGATTGTCCAGGCCAATATAAAAGTCCATATAATGTTACCCATATATAAATATATGTATTGAAAAACAAAAAACAAAAACAAACGGAAACTATTCCATTATCATAAAGGCCATTGCTGCATAATATAATAATATAGTAACTCCAAATATCGTCCATACATTGAAAGTAAATCTTCCATATCATGTACATCCACATACTACCGTTCTATCCTAATAGAACCAAAATAAATAAATAAATAAATAAAATACAGGGATTACAACCTACATTCATAAAAGTAGACAGTGAAAAGGTCACTGATCTTAATAAAGAATCTACCAATAATTATGTAAAGAAAAGGAACATAATTATGTGATCTGTACAGATGGAAGTTAGACTACATGCTACAAGAAAATATTATATCGGTTCCAACCGAATAGAATAAAGTGATAGTCATATAAGGGAGCAACTTAGAAATATTATTATTAGACGAGATTTTCCAATTTATCGTGATAATTTTATTAATATCCTAAGCCACAAATCAGAATGCGATTGCCCTACCTGGTAAATTTTTTAGGAAAAACCTATTAATAAATAAGCATATAGGCTACCGTACCTCATACTAGGCAGAAAGTTATAAATGATAAATGAAATGTGGGATGAGAGTATTATTAAGATTCTAACTCCCCCTTTTAACAGTCAAATATTTTTGGTTTAAAAAATGATGGTGAATTTAGGCCAGTATTTCCTTACAAGAAAATATATAATGCTACAATTAAATATAAATATCTCCTCCCTCTACACATTCAACTTGATCAGTGGAAACTTGCAAGTAGCATTAGAGAAAGTTACTCCATTGCTACATTTAATACTCCCATGGTTATTATGAATACAATCGTAGACCATTTGGGTTAGGTAATGCTCCATCCACATATCAGCATATGTTCAATTTTCATGTTAGTGTTATAAATAACATATTCGTCGCTTAGCTAGTCGATTTAATTATTTTTCTAAAGAGGTACAATCACCATAAGTAACAATAAGGAAGGTTCTACAGAGTTACATTAGGTAGGCCTCAAATTTTAAATATCCATGTTTCATTTTATTACCAGGATATAATAATTGTAGGTTATACATTAACCACCATTAGGCTCCATACATAAGAGGATAAAATACGAATAATGAAAGTCAACTAACGTAAAATCACTCTTGGGTTTATGTTCGTAGATATAATAATTGAAAAGAATTTTTCCCATTTAACGGGCACCCTAAAATTAATCTCCTAAAGAGAGTTACAGATTTGTATGGATGCCAGAAAAATAAGCTGAGCTTTGATTATTAAATATTAATTAATGTCAGCTCCAATTCTTGCATTCTCAAAATATGCATTATCTTATTAATATCAAAGTGTACAGATGCTTCTTCAGTAGGCTTAGGCACTGTACTTATGTAAAAGATAGCTAAGAGTCTATATCAGGTATCTACTGTACTTATGCATAAAGAATATTAAATGCACAGGAAACTCGTTACTCTATAGCGGACCAGGAAAAGTTAGCAAATAATATTAGGGGCAATTCGTACTTTAGAAAAATCGTAGTAGGCTATCATTTACAAATAATTGTGAATATATTCTTGGCTTACTAATACCTCAAAACTTAGTGGGAAAATTAGCCAGATATTATCTAACCATTAAGGAATTTCTCCCACATATTGATATTAACTATCTTCCAGGATGATTAGATAAAATAACAAATCCCTTAAACAATCATCTTGTCATTTAGTTCCAAAGTCACTCAGGGACTTTTACTTAATGTGGTTCATAAACATTAGCAATTTCTATGGTAAAATATAATAACACATTATTTAACTCTGAGGATGAAAATAATGGACGAAATTTACACAGTCACTTAAATATCTTTTCCCTTTATGATGAGATTCTATTCAGAAAACTTAGTAAATGTGACTTATAAACCAATTAAAAGTGATACATTAAATAATGATTCCCTCAGTGTTAATTACCCATTTATCAAAATGCAACAGGACATCCTGGGAGAAATAGGTATCAAACCAATCTCCATATAATATGCAATTAACATAAACTAAGGGTACATGATACAACACATATATCGCTCAGTGCGAAACATGCAATACTCCATAACGGGAAACTAATCCTGGATGAATCAGGGGACGTAGTAGGAATAGATATACTTTCCTTACTAATTTCAAATCAGGGCTCAAATAAGTTATTACATATGGTTAACCATTTTCTAGATATTTAGTGGCGGCACCACTATACAAAAAACCGCAAAAAGTAAGTGCACATATATTAAATCCCAAATTATTATGCCCATCATATACATGTCTCGATATTATAAAAATATCTAATATCTACTATATTAAGCAAACGTTTGTATAACCATATCTCCCCATATCTCCCAGCAGCTAATGGGTTAACAAAACGGCAAAACCGTAAAATACTACAAGTACTTGGTGGCACAGAAACAATGGAAATCCCTCCACATGGAAAGACTGCATCAAAATGACAGTCTATAAACACTACAAAACATGAAAATAAAAGGAAAAACTCCTCATCAAATACTATATGGCGTACAAGAAACGTCTCTCATATAATTATATGATATAACAATTGCCACACAGAAGCCATGCTACAACAAGGACAACTTCGCTGAACAACAGTGAGTTGCAGTTCAACATATTCATCATGATGTACACAAGAAAACTACAGGCTTGCAAGAAAGAAGATGCGTAATCGCCTACACAAGAAATCTACAGGCTTGCAAGAAAGAAGATGCGTAATCGCCTACACAAGAAAACTACAGGCTTGCAAGAAAGAAGATGCGTAATCGCCTACACAAGAAAACTACAGGCTTGCAAGAAAGAAGATGCGTAATCGCCTACACAAGAAATTTAAACAAGCAATTTACAGGCTTGCAAGGAAGAAAATACATAATCGCCTATACAAGCAATTTACGGGCTTGCAGGAATAAAATGCGTAATCGCCGGTATAATAAAGCAAATAATTCAAATGTTCACTCCAGGTGATACATAAAATAATACGGGTACCCGATCGAAGTTTAAAACTTCACAGTCATATCTTTAGTAGGTAATACACTTATAATAAAGAATAATTTTACCAGGCGGTTGATATTGTATATGTAAACAGGATAAAGAGATTGGTAAAGCGCGCAAAACCATCCAAAATAAAACCAATCCATATCACTGGAACATAACAATTTCCTCTTCTTAGTAATATTATCCCTACTACTGTATAATAAAATAATCAATTATAAACAAAAATCCGATCGGTTTTCTATGAAATATAATATTTCTTCTTACAGATGTGGCCCAAATCAACCTATATAAATAACGGTTTTTATGTCTATACTCTCAGCAGCTACAGGCTCAGACGAGGAACACAACGCAGTACAGATGACGTCTTAAACTCGGGAGCTCTCGTTTACAATTTTATTAACAAGCAGATGAAAAGAAAAGGTAAATAAATAAAATAATGGTGACGAATGATATGATCACTATTTCTTACTCTTTACAGATCCCAGTAAGCAGTGGTTACAGCTATAAGTATTTACTGATACACTAGTTTGTTTGACAGGTATCACACAAATGGAATAACCAAATGGAATCCAGCGACTAAGGTAATATTGCTCGCTTATTATAAACAAAAAAAAAATATATAATGGTCTATTGCCATCACCACAGCCCAGAGCGTGGTTTTGATAATTTTTCAATGAAATTTCATGAGCACTACTTGGTACTGCTTAGGTAGTGGTACACAAGCATATCCCATAATATAAAGGGTTACAAGACAAGACATTGCAAAGCAAGGTAAGTTAGTGTAACAGGTATATATTAGTGTACAAATCATTGCACAGAAATTAAATACGAATTATAGAGCTTTACATTACCAATAAAAGAAAATAATCACATATAATTTTATGCTTCTATTTATTTCTGCGAGTGAGCAGGAAACTGTATGGCAAGTACAGGAACTTCGAGAGGAAAAACTACCATTTATTAGGAGAGTATTTACTGCGGGTAATGTAGATCAACTCATAATTAATACCACTCAAATACCTATGACATGCAAAGAAAAAATCAGTGTGAAATACCATCTTACTAACTATCTTTTATACACCTACTTGAAATATTATTATACAATCATGCGTAGTATTTTAACACAAGATTATATACTCACTATTATTCCCATAGAAGGTAAAATAGTATTCACAAGCTACGCACTTAAAGAATTTCCAATAAAAATAGGAATAATCCTTTAATGTTCAAATTTCCTCCAATAAGCATTATACTTAGTGATGATGTCATCAATGACACACACTTCTCAAGTACCATGTTGCATGTCTTCATTTATATGTTTGTCCCGCATATTTATTGGCAATTAATTCTCCAAAGGATGCAACAATCTCCACTTGCTTTGAATCAAATCAAGCACTGTATGCATGTACATTCATATCTATTACTAATCAAACCTCTCTTTTATCATCAAATTTCTAATTTCCACTATCTATACTTACCTGCTGATAGACGATTAACAATATATTACCCTAATCACCCTACACATGGCATGGATTAAGGCTACTGTAGAGAGGCAGACTCAGATAAATACGGTTCAAGGGAATCGTTACATTGAAAAAAATATATATATATATATAATTGCTAGAAAACATATCACAATCTCTTCCACCTTCAATATATTTCATATAATGACGACTTGTTTAATATCTCCCAATTATCAATTGTTACAGAAAAAGTGAAGCTTTTAAGTTACTCAGGGAGACTAGGGATCAAACATCCTTCTACTATCATTTGATTACTCTATATATTGATGAAAAAACAAAAAGAAAAGAAAACTTGGTACCAATGTTATTAAACCCATGTCTTATCTTTCTGGCAAATACTATACAGTAACATTTTTATATAGGAAAGTCTACTGTCATATTTTATATTGCATATGAGAACTCTATCAACGTATACTGAATGATCTTGTTATGGAAAAATAAATAATAGCTGTTATTTCACAGCTACATCATAGCAACAAGGCTTCCCCCTTATTAAAATGTGAATCTTTAGCATAGGTTAGCTTATATACACACAATAACATGCATCTAGCTAAACACATTAATATTAAGATGAAATTTTATGTAACAATTTATTTCTATTCATGAATTGATGATACTGTCTATGTTCATTTATGTTTAAGGTGTGCCAATGTCTTAATGTCTATTTTTATGTTACAATACATGTATTTTAGTTATTATGTAGTCCTATCCTACCAACCTTTGTAAACTGGTCTTCTATTAAATAAAGCATTACGCCTGGAGACCAGACGTGGTAGCGGACTCGAGCGAATGTACACCTTCCTTCAAAGCCATTAAGAAGGAGGCAGGTAGTTCAAGCTGTGTACAATCACAAACAGGAAGAAGGACAGGAAGTAGGAAAATGGGTCACTGATTTCTCAGCTGCGAGTCGAACACACCCACACACACACATACACTCAAAACACAATTAAACTACTTGTATCCACCTTAGACCATTCACACCAACCTTACACCATTAATCTCTCCAAGTCCAGGACATACAGGATATGTACTTCCCTCACAAAAGAGAAAGTAGGGAAAGAGAAGGGGACAGAGAGAGAGAGAGGAAGTGGAGGTGGAGCTAAACAAAAGGAGGAGCTAAACATAAAGGAGGAGTTAAATACTAGACCTCCCCTTTTTCAAATTGGAAATAAGGCAATGGTTACTAATGTCAACTATTTGGAAATGTATATAAACAGAGGACATACACTTACAGATAGGATACTTAGACTGACTCCCTAGGGCTACTTGTCTCCACCAAGAGAGACACAATACCATATCAGACAAAGGCACATCAATATAATTTCCTGTGTGTATAGAGATAATTGTATAATAAATTAAGTCTCAATTAAGAAACAGAGAAGTCATTAATCCCTGAACACCACGTCTGCTACGCTACCTAATAATCAACCACAACAACACTACTACTCCAAGAATCAAACACAAGTAAGTCACCAGATCCTGAAAGAGTTCAAGCCTACAGGACTGGTACATAACAATACACACAAACACACACACACCGGTACTACATAAAAAATATCATACACACAAAATATTACACATAATTATATATATAAACACCACACACACACACACACACACACACACACACACACACACACACACATACACGTGCAACTGTATACACAATATAACTATTTACACTCTTCTAACTTTTTGTGTGTGTTCATGAATACTGACACGAAGGAAGGAAGGAAAGAAGGAAGGAGAAGGAAGGAAGGAAAGAAGGAAGGAGAAAGAAGGAAGGAAAGAATGAAGGAGATAAAAGGAGGAGGGAGGGAATGATGGAAGGAACGAAGGAAGGAAGAGATAATGAGGAAGAGTAGGAAGGAAGGGAGAGACAAGGAGGAAGAGAAGGAAGAAGGGAAAGAAGGAAGAAGAGAAGGAAGGAAAGATGGAAAGGAGGGAGAGAAAAGAAAGAGGAAGATAAGGAAGACGTATTAGAAGAAAAGAATGAGAAGGAAATAGGAAAAATATGGAAGGATGGAAGTAGGAATGAGAAAAGAATGGTAGAAAAGAATGGAAGAAAGGAATAGGAAGAGAATGGAAGGAAAGGAATGGGAAAAAAAGGGGATAAACAGGAACTAGAGAAAAAGGAAAAATGATGAATGGAAAAAAATATATAAACAAAAGATAAGAGTAAATTAATGAGGAAAAGTAAAATGATAAAGGAAGAGGCAGGGACAGAGATTAAAGAGGAGGGAAAGGAAGAGGGAAAGGGGGGGAGTGGGAAGGGAGAGAGAGGGAGAGGGGGGAGAGGGAGAGAGGAAGGGGGAAGGGGAGAGAAGAAGGGGGAAGGGGAGAGAGGGAAGAGGGAGAGACGAGGAAGAGAGAGAGAGAGGGAGAGAGAAAGGGGGAGGGGAGAGGAGGAAGAGGAAGGGGGGGAGGGGGTACACAGACAATAGTGGTGGGGGTTGGGGGTTGGGGGTGGGGGGGTTGTAAGGGGGACAAGACCACAATAAAATTTGGGCCATATAACACAAAGTAGCCCCCCTGGTCTCTCTCTCTCTCTCTCTCTCTCTCTCTCTCTCACACACACACACACACACCATCCCATCCTGCTCTCTCTCTC
>JAWZYT010007055.1:5000-7500 GCA_034508575.1 Petrolisthes manimaculis | reverse complement strand
CCTCGCGTAATAAAGGAAGCTAAAAGTGAAATAGTAAAACCTCTGACTCTGCTATTTAATTATTCTTTACACACTGGAACAATACCTGATGATTGGAAGCTCGCTAACGTAACACCAATATTTAAAAAAGGCAGCAAATCTTTACCTAGTAACTATCGCCCTATCAGCCTAACCTCAGTAGTATGCAAAATGTTAGAGACAATCATACGAGATAAACTTACATATCATTTAGAGGAAAATAACTTACTCAGAGACACTCAACACGGTTTCCGCAATAAACGCTCCTGCCTAACGAATCTATTAGACTTTTTAAATGACATTTTTAACGAATATGATAAGAGTAAAGCAGTAGACATAATTTATCTAGATTTCCAAAAAGCCTTTGACAAAGTTCCCCATAAACGTTTAATAACTAAATTAAAATCTCACAGAATCCAAGGCGACACCGTAAGATGGATAGAGAACTGGCTAAGAAACCGTAAACAACGTGTGGTAATAAATGGTAAATCATCTAATTGGACTGGCGTTACGAGCGGGGTGCCACAAGGGTCAGTTTTAGGCCCAATCCTTTTCCTAGTTTACATAAACGACATAGATGAAGGTCTCTCATGCATAATATCGAAGTTTGCCGATGACACTAAAATTGCAAATACAGTACTCACTAACGCACAAACTAAAGAAATGCAAGATAATCTCGATAAATTGTCGAATTGGGCGAAAACTTGGCAAATGTCCTTCAATGCAGATAAATGTAAAGTACTCCATATCGGACATCGTAACGTAACTGCAAACTACTCGTTAAATGGTAATCAAATTAAAAGCGTGGATCAAGAGACAGACTTAGGGGTCACAATATCAAGTAACCTAAAACCCAGTCAGCAATGTACGGAAGTAATTAAGAAAGCAAATAAAACTATCGGCTTTATTGGCAGAGCATTCGAGTATAAGTCTAAAGATACAATCCTCACTTTGTATAATTCCTTGGTCCGTCCCCTTATGGAATATTGTGTCCAAGCCTGGTGCCCGTACTACCAGAAAGATATAGTAAAATTGGAACGAGTCCAACGTAGAGTTACTAAAATGATACCATGTCTACGAAACAAAACGTATGAAGAGCGGCTAAATAAATTGAATCTATTCCCATTAGCACAACGTAGATTGAGAGGCGACTTAATCCAGGTATTCAAAATAATCAAAGGCATAGATAATATGGACTGCAACAAATATTTCAATATCGATCAATCAAACTACACGAGAGGTAATGGCTGTAAAATCATAGGTAAATCTTTTAACTCACACGAATCCAAGAATTTCTTTTTTAACCGAGTCGTCAACTTATGGAATGGGCTTCCCCGTAACGTAATAGAATGTAACACAGTAGACAGCTTCAAACGTCGCCTTGATAAACACCTTGCATCTAATCCCCGACTTTCGATGTTTACTAATGAATAATTTTTTGCCCATTACAGGTGGCAAGTTAGCCAAATTTCAACTACTTTCTATCTTTCCTATAAAATTTCCTTGTGGAGTTTTCTCTTTACCAACTCCACAAGGTTCTGACTCCTAACTTTATTTCCAGTACGGCTCAGGCCGGAGGGATTGGAGGGTGGGGAGAGAGCCTTCTACTTTGCTATTCTTACCTACGACTATCACTGGGGAGATATTCATTCTCTACCAATAACCTTCTAATCAGATCACCCCGTGTGGACCGTAAGGTCTGTTGTGGTCTGTGATTCTATGTAACTCTATGTAACTCAACACACACACACATGCACACAAACATACGCTAAAAAACTCACTCACACACACTCATTCTCTCTCTCTCTCTCTCCCCACACATATACATAAACATACACTAACAAACCCATTCACACACTTATTCTCCCTCTCTCTCTCTCTCTCTCTCTTACACACAAACACACAAGCTACACACCCTAAGAACAACACACAACACACTGTACCTTCCCTCAAGACAATAAACCTGCCCTAGTATGCACACAATTAAAAAAAATAATAATAATAATAATAATAATAAAAAAAATATAATTATTAAAAAAAAAAAAAATAATAAAAAAAAATATTAAAAAAAAATATATTATTAAAAAAATAATTAAAAAATCTAATTATTAAAAAACGGCGGCGGCGGCGGCGGGGCGGCGGTTGGGCGGCGACGGCGGGGCGGCAGCGGCGGGGCGGCGGCGGTGGCGGGACGGCGGCGGCAACAACGAATAAAAAAAATAAATAATAATAATAATAATAAAAAAAGTTATTTATTAGAAAAAATATATATAAAAATATAATTAAAAAAAATATATTATTAAAAAAAACTATTAAAAAAACTAATTATCAAAAAACGACGGAGGATGCGGCGAGCGAAGAGAGCGGCGAGAGGGGGCCGAGTGCAGCGAGGTGCGAGCGGAGCGAGCAGCGCCGCAGGCAAAAGCACCCACGGCGTAGCCGTGGTGGGCGAAGCCCAGTGCTTGTAATAATAATAACAATA
>JAWZYT010007055.1:0-2500 GCA_034508575.1 Petrolisthes manimaculis | reverse complement strand
TTCCTACCTTCCTTATACTCCCTACTTTTAATCCCCTCCCTCCCTTCATTCTCTTCCTTCTCTCCCATCATTCCCCTCCCCCTCTTTCTATTAAACTTCCCGACACCTTCCCTTCCTCTTTCACCCTAATTCCTTACCTACTATCCCCCCCCTACCTACCTACCTACATACATACATACCATAAGAACCATGGAACAGACAGACAGACAGACAGACAGGTGGGGTTGGGGGGTAAGGGGGGGTACCAAAAGCCACGACACGCAACCTTACCCCAACCTTCCCTCCTTTTCCCTCCCTTGTCTGTCTGTCTGTCTATCAACTAACTCAACCATTCTACCTTCTTACCTACCTAATAATAAACCAAGCAACCTACCTACCTACCTACCTACCTACCTACCTACTTACCTACAGTACTTACTCACCATCACTATCACCACTACCACATCACCATTACTATCATCATCACCATTATTCTATCCATTATTGTCGGTCACTATCATCACCATCACCACCACTATCACCATCACCATCACCACCACCAACGACTGTCCCCCTCTCTCCAGTTTGCTATCACCACCACCATCACCATTTCCTTCCATTGCCACAGATGATATCACCACCTGCAATATAACATTACCACACCTCACACCACCACCACCACCACCACCACTACCACTCCTCCTCCCACCAAAACTACCACCATTCACACCACCACCACCACTCCTCCTCCTCCCATCAAAACTACCACCATTCCTTCCACCAAAACTACCACCATCACTAACAATACCTCTTCCACATACTACCACCACCACCAACACTACCACCATTCCCACCACCATTATCATAACCAATCTCTTCACAAATCCAAAAACACAACCACCACTACAACCACAACAACAACCACAACTATCCCTCCCAACCAAACAACACTCCCTCACTCCCACCAATAAAGAAAGGATTTGATATTGGTAGTGGTAGTGGTAGTAGTAGTAATTGTAGTAGTGGTAGTAGTAGTAGTATTAGTAGTAGTAGTGGTGGTGGTAGTAGTAGTAGTGGTAGTGGTGGTAGTAGTAGTGGCAGTGGTAGTAGTGGTAGTAGTGGTGGTAGTAGTAGTAGTAGTAATTGTAGTAGTAGTAGTAGTAGTGGTAGTGGTAGTAGTGGTAGTGTTGTTGAGGCACGCGAGCGATACATTAGGGAACCAACACGAAACCTTTGAGACTCATCACCAACCATAACATTCATCACACCGCACAATCTCAGTGGCTTATTATCTACACATTTCGTTCACTCTCACTTTTTCTTCGTTCGTCTGTTTATTCGTTTTTCGTTTTTTTTTTTTTTTGTTTATTTGTGGGGATAATTATTTTTATATTTTTTTCTTCTTTTTCCTTTTTTTTTTTTTTTTTTTAATGTTTTCGAGTTTGTGTTTTGGTGGTAGTCCTCGGTGTTTTTTGTTTTTTTTTGTTTTTGTGTGTGTATGACTGTATATATCTATGTGCGGATCCGTGTACGTATTTATCTGTCTGTCTGTATGTATGTATGTATGTATGAAATATGTATGTCACACGTTCCTACCTTTCTGTATTTCTCTGTATTCTTCATATTTTATTATTTTTTTAACTCATAACTTTACTTTAATCCCTTTTTTCTCTCTCTCTCTCTCTCTCTCTTTCTCTCTCTCTCTCTCTCTCTCTCTCTCTCTCTCTCTCTCTCTCTCTCTCTCTCTCTCTCTCTCTCTAATCCCCGGGGTCATCTTCGTGCCTCTGGACTAAGAAATAAAAAAAAAAAGCTCGTTAATATGTAAGAATACGCTATAATTAAAGGCACGAGTGATGTGTGGTGGAGGGAGGAGGGAGGAGGGGGAGAGGGAGTTGAGGGAGGGAGGGAGGAATAGGTGGAGAGGGAGAAAGACAAGAAAGAAGGGAAATGGAAAGAAGGAGGGAGGGAGGGAGAGAAAAAGGAAGGGAAAATAGGGAGGGAGAGAGGGAGGAATAGGTGGAGAGGGAGAAAGACAAGAAGGGAAATGGAAAGAAGGAGGGAGGGAGGGAGGGAAAAAGGAAGGGAAAATAGGGAGGGAGAGAGGGAGGAATAGGTGGAGAGGGAGAAAGACAAGAAGGGAAATGGAAAGAAGGAGGGAGGGAGGGAGAGAAAAAGGAAGGGAAAATAGGGAGGGAGAGAGGGAGGAATAGGTGGAGAGGGAGAAAGACAAGAAGGGGAATGGAAAGAAGGAGGGAGGGAGGGAATATAGGGAGGGAGAGAGGGAGGGGGAAATAATAGAGGGGAGAGGGAAGGGAGGGACAGTAGGTAGAATGAGATAGGAGGAACAGATTACTCGGATCAATATTATGGGCCATAAATCAGACAATCGAGGCTATTCTTTTGGCTCCTACCACCACCACCACCACCACCACCACAACTACTACTATTACTACTACCACAACATCATAAACAACCATTATCAATACCACTACAACTACCACATAAAAAAAACTATTAATAC
>JAWZYT010007054.1:0-43475 GCA_034508575.1 Petrolisthes manimaculis | reverse complement strand
TCCTTCACTACGATGATGATATGATTTAAATGTTTACTTACTCCATTGGGATAACTGTAGACGATTTTTTACCAACCTGGAAATCACTCTTGCCCATTGAGTTAACCCTAAACACACACACACACACCACACACACACACACACGACCAACGTCCACAATATATTTTCCAGAACGTAAAATGAAGGTGTTTTTTCAGCGTCGTCGTTGTTGTTGTCTGGCATGTGCTGTTGGTGTTGGTGTTGTTTGTGTGTGCAGACCTGATTAAAAAAAAAAAACTGATTTAATTCCTGTTGGATCTATTGTTTGATTAACATTTTTATATTGTGTGGCGTTGGGTCATATCAGTTGTTGTGGATTGTGTATATAGCTTGTGTGGACCTCTGAAAAACTGTAAATATTATAAGTGTGTACGAGAAAGTTAATGTATCATCCTACATGTGTGTACGAGAGAGTCATTGTATATTATATATGACTCATACAACTCACTCTGAGAAACTGTAAATTATTCTATGTGTACGAGAGAGTCAGTGTATATTATATATATCTCATATATAAGTCACTCATATACGAGGTTATAATTATAAGGTAGCCTACTCGAACAATAATTGATTTTCCTCATTGAATCTGTGTGTGTTTGCTAATATTAAAGTGTAACCAGTGTAAGGAACTTGCTCCTCCTATGGCTGGTCTAATATTCATGGAGAAAAGAAGAGAGAGAGAGAGAAGAGAGAGAGAGAGAAGAGAGAGAGAGAGAGAGAGGAGAGAGAGTGAGAGAGAGAGAGAGAGAGAGAGAGTATGCGTGTGTGTGTGTGTGAGTGTGTAATTGAGTGAATGAGTGTATGTTTGCTTGTGTATGTGTATGTGTACATGTGTGATGTGTGTAGACTGCCTGTGCGTGCGTGTGTGTGTGTTTGTGTCCCATTTTGCGGTGCAGGGATTGAACTCAGGGAGGCAGACATCGGCAACTGGAGATAAGGCGGTGAATAAGTGAAGACCAAACACCACAATCAGAGTAGGCACTCGAACCCACTTCAACCCGAGCCATGTAAACAGTAATAATAATAGTAGTAGTAGTAGTAGTAGTAGTAGTAATTGTTGTTGGTGTAGTAGTAGTATAGTAGTAGTAGTAGTAGTAGTTGTTGGTGTAGTTGTAGTAGTAGTATAGTAATAGTAGTAGTAGTGGTAGTCGTAGTCGTATTCGTATTTACCACATTTCCTCCAGTGTTTACAAATGCGTCAAGCGCCACAAGTCAACAGTTATGAAATCTTGGATAATATGAGGAAGGTAAGGTATACTGTAGTTCACTTACTTAACTGTTTACTTCTTGATTTCATTATTTTAGGCATGCAGAGGGGATCGAGGTTTGAGAAGTAAAGGTGTTGTTGTTAGGTGTATACTTTCTTCCTTCACAACTCATGAAAGTCTACATAGATTGTTAACAGGTAAATTGATCAACTCAGTAAGTCATTATTGTATACAAAGAATACCAAAAGACCCTATACCCTATACCTTCAGCACGAGTAGTAACACCAGGCATGCAGCTAGCCCCTTTTCATCGCGATTGGTATAAGGAAATTGTGAACGTAGGTGTGCGTGCGGGCTGTAGGTCTAGCTAGTCACAAACGGGGAGGGAGGACACTTCTGCAACCTTCATTTCCTTTAATTTTGGATAAGGAAATGTTGTGAGGCCACACATTTCCTTTAATGGTTTATAGTGACTCTGTGTGTGTGTGTGTGTGTGTGTGTGTGTGTGTGATGAGAGAGAGAGAGAGAGAGGAGAGAGAGAAGAGAGAGAGAGAGAGAGGAGAGAGAGAAGAGAGAGAGAGAGGAGAGAGAGAGAGAGAGAGAGAGATCATGAAGGCATTAAAATGTCATAACGTCCAAAATCAAAAGGAGGGTTGGAAATCGACTCGAGGATTATGGTTACATTCTAATTATATATACTATAAGAAGTTATATTTCCATGGATGTACCAACTCAGTGTAACACATTTGCTTTCCTAGTCACATGGACACGTACTGTACTGTACAGTGTTTATAAATGAGTGACGGGGGTAAGATAAAGATATAACTCAAGTCCATGAACAAGAGTATCTAGAGGTCCGTCCACCAGTCACCATTAGGGCAGCATAAAGTCGTTGTTGACGAAGTACTGTGTGATAAAAGTGTGAGAACGAGCGTTACAGAGTGGACTATAGGAGGAACATTGTTGGCTCTTTCTATCTATCTTAGTTCACTTGTCGGATCAGTATACCAACCATTCTATCAGTCAGTATGTGTCGCTATATCTGTCAAACTTCGTGGAGTGAAATTAATTAACAAGTTGGTTAGCTGTATATAACCCACACTTAAAGCAAAATAACACCACCGAAACCTACAGTTCATACAGAAGGATTTGTGTCCAGTTGCGAACACAGGCATGAAACAAACACACTTCAGACGGTCCTCATATCAATAGGAAACACATCATAACGTCTCATCCTACCCTATACTCAATGAGGGGCCCTGTTTCATGTGTGTCTGTTTCATATTGTCACAACTGTACCTGGTGGTCAGTGATGTGTATTAGAGAGCATAATAATCTGTCACCAATGTCCGGTCGTTGTTGAGTGATTGCTGGGTTACTGCTGTCGGGTTTGTGTGAGATATGGCTGGTTTTACGGCTTATTTATCTCCACTAAACTGACAGTTTTATGATCAGATCGTATTTATGGAGAAAGTGGTTTGGCAAACAACGAGGATTACACTTTTATATAATTTGTGGTTTACAAACCAATTAATTTTTTTTTTGTTTCCGAAATATCATACATATTGTGTAAATGAACAACTTTCTTGGTTTAATATACTGTACATGTTATACTCGCATTTACTTCGATTTTATCAAGTTTCTCTTTTGTGGCTGGATCAGACGTATGTACAGTCAGCCTCAGGAATTCGTATACACCACTGTGACAACAATCGTAACAATTGGAAAATTTATTACATTTATTACCTAACACCAAACATTCTAGTAATGTTATCTACCAAATACTTGAACCAGTCAGCAGAACAATGCCCTACAGTTTGTGCAGAATAAAGACCTCTCATAATCAATGCCTGTGTGTACGAATTGCTGAGGCCGACTGTACGTGCTGTATTCTACACAATACAAGTCCAAGAAACAAGTGGGTGTATGTATTCAGATAACTTGGGACGTGTACACAACAGCTCCTCGGGAGACTCCTTCACCTTCCAGGAACACGGCTGAATAATTTAAGCATTACACTCGGGAGGAGGAGGAGGAGAAAATGGAAGGGACAAAAAAAACTGAGAGGTAACTTCCAGCCGATCTGAGTGAAGAGGAACAAAACACATGCAGCTGTTTGTAAATATAATCGTAAACGAAAACTGTATCAATGCTGAGTTTGACATTTTGAGACGGATTAAACTTTTGCCCGTTTAGTACCGTAACATTATATACCGTATACGAAGAGGTTAATTATGGATGGAGCAAAATGTAATAATAGACTCTGCTCTTGAGTGTAAGTGGACGCTTTCCTATGGGACTTGTACACTGTAACAATGTCAGAACGTGAATGATTTGTGAGGATGAACCAGTAGGAGGGGGATATGATATAGTAAACAAGAAGCTAGAGTTTGCATTCTGCCTCAGAAAGATGACGTTTTAACAAGTGAAGTTCTCGCAGTGTTACAGATGCAGGCAGTAGTTTTCATGTAAATAGAAAATTATAACTGTCTAACATGCTAAGTACAAAATGAGACAACAGAAAAAAATTGCAGTGTTTTTAAGCGAATTCAATATTGCAGTGTAGGCTACCGTACATGTAGCAAAAAGAATCTAAAGTTAACTCTTGTCATACCGGAGTAGCCTACGTGGTTGTTACAGGCGACTACAGGGAGATTACACGTGATAACAAGGCGGTAGAGAACATGATGGTGAGAGGAGTGAATGGGGCTCGTTGCTGTGTGTGAAGAGAGGGTGAACTTGGAGACAAAATAGGAGGTGTTGACATAGGATGAAGTTTGTAAAGCTTAATTAGGCTGTGTAAACATGATCACCCCGACACGCTGCTACAACATTACAATTAGTACACACCCACGCACGCTTACATACGGAGGCAGACTATATTATTTACTGTACATACATACATAAACAAACAGCAATACATGTTGCAATATACTGTACACACGCACATCCTGTACGCGCATTCAAACAAGCACATGCAAGCGCACGTCTCACACACACATGCCACACAAAGATATTGACTACATCAACACACACACACACACACACACACACTCACACATCACTAAGTAGAGCCTGAACAGCACGTACTACACACAGATACAAGAATGAGTGAATATTCCTGGAAATGGTACTTACCTACTGTGTATTGATCATATTGATGTTTAGGTGGCTACGGATATATTGCTATTACTTCACTGGGACATGCACATTAGTTCACCTTCTGCATTTGAATAGAATTAAACATTGTATGGAGGCTACGGTACCATTGGACTAGGTCTATAACAGCAATAAATAAATAAATGTAGTCTGATCTTCCACTATTCTTATACATAATTTCTTTGTGTTACTCTCATGCTTCCCTTATTGTGAAATAATCCTTCTAGGTTTAGTACTAGTTCTTATAATATTTATAATGATAAATTAATAACAAGCGTTCACATGTATGTAAACACACCTGTTATAACACTATTATTTCCATGTACAGATGTGAACACAAGTTTTGTCTCGCTGGTCTGTCTAAAAGATTTAAGGGGGTGCGGGAATAGGGGGACAGGCTTGGGGGGTTTTAGGGGGGGGTTCGGGGGTGCAAGAGTAAGGGGACAGGCTTGGGGGGCGGGGTTAGGGAGGGTGCAGGAATAGGGGACAGTCTTTCTACTCCCTAAGCCTGTTCCCTACTCCCGCACCCTCTTAATAAAACCATACATAAAATAGGGTTTGTATTTACAGGTTAATGATATAAATAATGCACAGAAGTAAACCAATCCTCTTGCCCAGCACGTGTTAGTTAGAATTATTGGACACAGGAAGGGAAGACAAAACAGTACAAAATGCCTTGCTGTATATGGTGTTACTTTAGTGGTGCACAGTGTTAAAAAGTAATAGTTACCCGGTATGTATAATAAACTGTAATCAAAACTTTAAGATCGTATAAATTTCATTCAATTAATTAAGGAAAACCACACCTCTAGGGCCTTATCTTAAGAAGAGTATGAAAAGTTGTGTAATTACTACTACTACTACTACTACTACTACTACTACTACTACTACTACTACTACTACTACCACCTACTTTTTTCTCACAAACGCCATATATTTGCTATCGCATTTACTTACGAACTGCCATTACCGTATAGTGAATAATTCTATAATAGACTATTATTACATTTAGTTGTCTGGCACACACATCTCTCTCCCCCAATGCCGTTGTTGTATGAAGGAAGGAAGTAAGTTTTTAGCCAGTCGCGGTGTGCCACTACAAAAATCAACAGTCGTCACAAAAGTAAAAAAAAAAAAAAAAAAAAAAAAATACAACCCGACGAACGAACTGAATTTTACTCCCTTTCCAACCGATAATCCCGAGGCTCCCCTTACTAAACTTTTCCCCTCTTATAATATAAAAAGTTTAACAGTTTGGGGAACTTTTTTTTTTTCATTTTTTTTTTTCATTCCCTCCCTCCTTCCTCGACCTCCGCCCACCCACACTCCCTCTCACCCCCCCCCCCCCCCATTCGACCTCCTCCCCTCCGCCCCCCGCCCCCGCCCCCCTCCTTACCCCGGTCCAGGTCTCTACTGAATTCGAACTACGCCGATGAATTTGCATATAAATGACGTCACGTTCACGGTATAACGAGTCTGTTCATGTATTTACGTTTGAGGTCGATCTTGGTTTGTGTTGTGTGTGTGTGTGTGTGTGTGTGTGTGTGTGTGTGTGTGTGTGTGTGTGTGTGGTGTGTGTGTGTGTGTGTGTATGTGTATGTAGAATATTTGCAGAAGGTCGCATAACCCCCATGGCACTAAATTAATTATCTTCTTACCCGCTTGATTTTTATTCCATTATCTTTATAATTCTCTTTATAATTCCATTCTGTTTATAATTCTATTCTGTTTATAATTCCATTGTGTTTATAATTCCATTCCGTTTATAATTCCATTCCGTTTATAATTCCATTCTGTTTATAATTATGTTTATAATTATATTCTGTTTATACTTCCTTTCTGTATATAATTCCTTTCTATATTTATAATATAGTCTCTTATATAGCGTTAGTGTGTCCCCGTTTCTCTCCTTGTCCCTGTATTCATATTTTCCTCCCCGTCTTGTTTGTCACTAATTATCTCACCAGAATAATTCCTCCTCGTTCTTCTTAATTCCTCCCTGTTCCTTGATATTTTTTTCTCTTCTCTTTCTACACACCCACCATCACTAGGGCAACTACCTCCTACCTCACCCCTCCTCCTCTTCCATTACTACTACCTCCTACTCCCTTCCTCCTCCTCTCTCGATCCTCCTCACTGAATCACCACTACCTCTTTCCTCCTCCTCCTCCTCAGCTTCCTCCTCCTCCTTCTCTCCCTCCTCCTCTTCCCCTCCTTCTTCTCCTCCTTCTCATCCCTCCTTGACCCCAGGGAGCCTTGTTCTCCCGGCCCCTTCCTCTGCCCCGGTTCTCCTTTTCCTTCTCCGATGGCTGATTATTTCCGAGAGAGAGAGAGAGAGAGAGAGAGAGAGAGAGAGAGAGAGAGAGAGAGAGAGAGAGAGAGAGAGAGAGAGAGAGAGAGAGAGGAGAGAGAGAGAGAGAGATGAAGTAAAAGAAAGAATAAGAGATAGGCAAGTCTTTACATCATTCGAATGCTTGTCGCCAGTCGTATGAGACAAGAGGGAAAAGTTGGCGGATGAAAAATGTGAGACAGAGATAGAGTGAGAGTTAAACTTTACACACACACACTCACACACACCGCTTCACATTAACAGAGAAGAAGAAGAAGAAGAAGGGCTAACAAGGTCATGCAGCATTATAACAAGGATAATAATAATATACCCTGAAGAATGGGGCCAATTAAATGGTAAGCTGCTCGTCTTTTCACTCACTCTCACTCACTCTAACTACAGCTTGTTTTTTTTTGTTTTTTCACGGGAAGGGTAAAGTTCAAGTGGAAGTTGAGCAGTTCATTGATAGATGATGAAAAATACGGAGGCGGGTAAACGAGTACTTGGAATATGTGAAGAGAGAAATACGGAAACAGATAGATTGGCTAGCCTTGACGGGGTGGGTGTATAATGGAAAGACTGGCATAGCTCTCTCTCTCTCTCTCTCTCTCTCTCTCTCTCTCTCTATATATATATATATATATATATATATATATATATATATATATATATATATATATATATATATATATATATATATATATATATATATATATATATATATATATATATATATATACAGAGAAAGAAACAGACACAAGCAGTAGATGTAAACATGCAGCCATAATTACAGTATGTAAAGAAATTAAGGAAAAAAATAAAACCGACAAACAGATGGAGAGATACAGTAGAGCCAAGCACACGGGCTAATATTTCAGCAGGAATAGAATGCCAGACGTAATGTTATAAATTCGGAGCGACAGACGGCAAGCATCAGGAGAAAAATATATACAGACTTAGGGAAGAAATACAGACACACGGGTGTATTAAGCATAATTGACAGAAGGATAGACAGAAACGAGAAAGAGAGAGAGATAGATAGATAGATAGATAATACCTCACCATGATGATACCCTATTTTTGTAAAGCCACAGAAAAATAGTTTGGCTTACTCGTTCCATGTTTCGATTTCCATGTGTACGAAAATGATTACCATTACCAAGAGGTATATGTTTTTTTTATAAGTTTCTTCTCTGTAGGGTTAGAATTACGTAATTTCTGACTTGTGTGTATATTACTTTCATGTGAAGGTAACTTTACACGTGTGTTGTGAGAAATGAGTGTATGTTGCCTCACGTTCATGTTGACGTTTGTGTGTGTGTGATGGATTTACATGCAGTTGCTTGCCAAGTTCCCTCTGACTTCCTGCCCTTTAGTAAATCATAGATTTTTGTGGTTCCAAGGAAAACGTACCATACAGTTTATATAATTTTGTTTTCATACCTATGCAAGGGAAGGGAGAGGACATGTTTGCAGGCAACTTTACATTAGCGTGATTATGCAGACATGTAATGCCAGACTGACAGACCATCAGTAATCTCTGTCACCAATGATGATCATAACTCATTTTCTGTCACTCTTCTGTCCTCACCTGCTGTTGGCACTTGTTTCACCTCACCTCACTCACCTGTCATCGCAAAAACATTATTAATTTGAATTAAACAAACTCCCTGAATATTGTCTGCCTCACCTCCCTCCCCTGTCCTTTACAGTAACCTTACCTGTCACCAGCCTCACCTGGCGCTTTCACCTGCTTCACTATCCTGCCATTTATTCACGGGGGGTAAATTTGAGGTCTGGGACGCATTCGATTTGTCAGGCCTGTCTGGTAACAACAACACTCCTGTCACTATGTTGGTTTTAGTCCACCTGCATTCCTCCACCTTCTCCCTTCACACCCCTCCACCTCTATCCCTTCACACCCCTCTACCTTTATCCACCTCCCATTAGCCTATACCCTTCTAGCATCCTTCACATTCCTCCATTTCTCTCCCTTCACCTTCCATCCATCTCTTTCCCTTCACACACCTTCCTCCACCACACTTTAAACTCCCACATCTCCCTTCACATTCATCTCTCTCTCTCTCCCTTTATAACATTCCTCCACCTCGCATCATTCATCCTTCTCAATTCCTCCACCACCGTTCACATTCCTCCACCTCTCCATCCTTCCACAAGCACCATGTTCTCACCCCCACCCTTCCATCTCCACTACTACATTATTGACCACACACACACACACACAGCTGCATGCACCATCTATTTATATCTTCACGTACGTACACACACTCTCTGTTGCCACTTCTTTCTTTCCTTTTCTGGACATTCTATCTTTTTCACTTTCGTATTCATACACTCCACTCTCTCGTTTTGCACATCCACTCCACTGGTTTTCTCTACATTCTATTTCCTCTCTTCCATCCTTCGTGTGCCTCCACCTCCTGTCTATTCATCACTTGCATCTCTCTTGTAAGTCCTTCCTACCTTCACCCAGATGTTTAGATAAGTCACATCTCTCTTGTCTCACTATCTCCTACACCTTTTACGCCAGGAGATTGAATTTCCTTAACAAGCGAACTTTCGTAATGTGATAAAAATGGAAATAATAATATCATAATAATGATAATAATAATAATAATTTCAGCTTTATTGACAAAATCACCCCAGAGAGAGAGAGAGAGAGAGAGAGAGAGAGAGAGAGAGAGAGAGAGAGAGAGAGAGAGAGACGAGGTGATATTCTCTTGTAGCTGATATATTATACAAATGTTACATACAATAACAGATCAATTCAGCTAATGGGCTGTCGTCCAATATTCTGACACTGACCTTTAGAATCTGTCCATACTATACATTACCTCTTCTGCATAACAAATTGATTAGCAGAGAGAGAGAGAGAGAGAGAGGGAGAGAGTGTGTGTGTGTGTGTGTGTGTGTGTGTGTGTGTGTGTGTGTAAAATCCCTGAGATATTAAATATTAGAGTAATTTAATTAGTGTGCACTAGAAAAAAAAATAGAAATATATAAATTCCCCTAATACCCCCCGTGAGTCCTCCCCTTCTCCTCTCTACCTTGTGTGCCCCGGCCAAATGACTTACCACCCCAGAGACCTGAGTTTTCCACCCTGGTGTATTAACCTATACAGACGTTGGGAAAATTGTGACCAGCAGTGAGTGATGAGGGAAGATGTCATAATTATGGTGGTGTAGGCTATACCGTTCAATATAAAAGTCTGTACACTGTAGAGAACCTGCCTCTTTTGTCACAGCCTATAGGTTCAACGTTGACATATACAAACCACACACCACAATCATTAATCATGCCACCCACCACTACCACCTCCCACCCTCACCACCAACACACACCAACACCAATAACAACAACAACAACAATAATTTTTACTTTCCACCTTTAGGCTACCACTGCCATTATCCACTTCTACTACCACTACCACCTCCCACCCTCACCACCAACACCACCAACACCAACAACAACAACACCACCAACAATAATAATATTTACTTTCCACCTTTAGGCTACCACTGCCATTATCCACTTCTACCACCACCACCACCACCACCACCACCACCACCACCACCACTTCTACCCACCTCACTGTCCATATATCGAGCGTTTACATAAACTATTAGGAGTTACTATAATAGATAGATGGTGTCCTTCGTCGTCCTAACAACATTGACAGACTCTTTTTTTTTGTGTTGTGTTGTAGCCTTAGTGTCACAAACTATAGTCATCCGATGAGCTGTTCTGTACTTGCACCATAGAATAATCGTGACTGTGTGTGTGTATATGAGAGTAAGAAGGGGGTTATGGTGGGTGTGATATTTCTCTTCCTGCCTCTGACATTGTAAAATATGGTTGTTATTGTTGTGAAAAATGTCAAAGAATATACGACCCAGCGACCCCTTGTGTAGTTTGTTCCAGGAAGTGTACACTGACACACACTTCCACACGCAGCACGTCCCTCACAACCAGCGTGAGTAATCGATCTCTTCTGAGCAACATGAAGGTCGGGCAACACGTTAGTTCGAGTTAGCGGGAAATCCAACACTATAGAAAAAACAAATCCCAGGAAGGTAGATATCATAGCTTGAACAGTTATGGTTAACACTTTCAATTCTCTATTCGGCTTTACAAATACTCTAGCTGTATTCAGAATATCGGAATGTATGATGTTTAGTACCCTGAGTGAGTGTGAACTGATCAGATGTTCGAATTATTTTGACTTGATAGAGTTAAGTACAAAGTCATCTGTAATCTCAAAACTGTCCTAAGTTTTGTTTGGTTCGTCAACCTTTTGGCTACAAATATTGGGTCGTTTTTAAAGCAGTACTTGAACTTGTACATTAATATTCTAAATAATTGTTTATTGAATTACTTAAAAATACATATAAGCTTTGCTGTGAAAGCTTTAGAGTTTACACAGTGAACTGAATATAATTGACTCTTTTTATGTTCAGCACCAGACGAACTTAATCAATTGATTCCTTAGTATAAGTAAGGGCTGAAGAATATGACCCCAGGTCGTACACAAGTGACACCCAAGATGACCTTTTAGGATAACCCACTACGAAATAAACAGTCATGCTGTAGAAAGCAAATGGTATGAACATATATTGAAAAACTATTTTTATTTAAGAGATGTTGAAAATGATAGGATTTGTGGTAAAAGGTCAATGGAGCAAAAACAAATCACATTATACGAGTAAAAGAGAAGAGGAGACAGGAAACAATTAAGTACCGTTCTAAAAAAGGATACAAATAAGTCTTGGATCTAAATGCATTTATCTCACAAGAAATTACTACCTGTCTTATACTTTACAAACATAGACATACACATCTTGATCCTCTCTCTTCTTTCCTCTCTCCTCTCTTCTCTCTTTTCTCTATCACCTCCCTGGCTGTGTCAACATGGAGGGTCAACATGCCCCGTCGGGCCACGCGGGGAAAAACCACTCCCTGGGGAACTTCACCAGGACAAACACTAGGGATAAACAAACACTCCCACCTTCTCCTCTTTTCCAGTCTGTAAAGGGGAGGAGAGAAGAGACTGTGACAGGCCAGAGAGACCCTGTACCACAAGAGACAAGGAGACAGAGAACAGGAACAGTAAGCATGAAGAAAAATGATGGAAAGGGGGGACAGTGGAAGATATGAAATAATTTGGCTCGAGTCCGGAGGGGCGCCAAACCCATTGAATTTTTCGCCCCACCTTTGAAAGGAATAATAACACACTATGTTGACACTTAGGGATTTTATGTAACAAACAGAATCTTGTATCAGAAACTACATCGGTCAACACCAATACAGACTTGAGTGTTGGACAGAAACAAATGAATGAGTTTAACAGTACGGTAGGACCATCACAATATAGGAATGATTATGTATTATGGCTGGCAAACACATGATACTTTTATGCAGCTAAGGGAATATGTGTAGATAGTTGACAAAATGATCTCTTAATTCTCTGACTGTAAAATATTAAAAAATACAAAACATGAATTTCGTCCCCCCTCGGAAGTCGAATAATTTCCCTGCACACCAGACCTGCAGTACAAACACACACACCTCGCACGACAACACTAAGCCACGTAAAGCCTGGGATTATAAATGTCTTGGTAATCTGATTTCCCCTATGAAACTTTTATCACTCTCTAATTCGTACACTCCAACATACATACACACACTGTCTATCTCTTAAGTATCTATTCCTGTTTTTATTCTTTCATTCATCTATTTACTATCTATCCACGCTTCTATCTCTATATCTATCACTAACCATCCATTCATCCACATGCACTTATATTAGACCAAGATATATATACTGTACACACAAACAGACACGTTCATAGTATGTCCCTTCATGGCGCTAATGGAGTTGATGTTTACCTCTAACCTCTAGGCACAATAATAATAATAATAATAATAATAATAATAATAATAATAATAATAATAAAATGCTCGAGTTATGGTTCTAGACACCTGTATAATGAAGATAATGTTTCGATAATAATTTTGTTGTACATAAAAAAGTTGCATCTCCTGCTTCTGACTTTAAACCCAAACTGAACATTCCCTTAAAAATATCCTCGAGTGTAAAACCTTCGTGAAAAATGTCGGGTTGGTGGCTGGCTGGCGCATACCTGTACCTCGTTGTGTAAAAATGTGAGAAGCACTACGTTTTAAAAATCTTAACGCCTGGGAGGATACCACCACCACTACTACTACTACTACTACTACTACTATTACAACTGCTACTACTACTACCACCACCACCACCATCATCTCAACAACCACTACCACTTTTATCACTACCACCACTATCTTCAGTATTACCTCTACCACCACCACTACTATTATACCAACACCACCACTACCACCACTACTACTACAACTACAACTACCATCAATACTACCACCACTACTACTACAACTACAACTACCATCAACACTACTATAGTACCACTACCATTACCACCACCACCACCCCCACCCCCACCCCCACCACCACCACTACCACCAGCGTTGACGAAGCAGCACATTTTCTTTCCTCGTGTAACCTCGCTTTTCCTCCCTGTTTTCTCTTTTCCTCCCTTACTTTGCGGTATCACCCCCCTTCTCTCTCTCTCTCTCTCTCTCTCTCTCTCTCTCTCTCTCTCTCTCTCTCTCTCTCTTTTAAGTTTGATTTTGTGTTATTATATCTTCATGTTTTGAAGTAGAAAACATGGATCTATATTACTACCAATTTTAAAATATTTGTATAACTGTAAAATAATAATAATAATAACAATAACAATTATATCAATAATAATAATAACAATAACAATAATATCAATAATAATAACAACAATAACAATAATAATAATAATAATAACAAAAATAAAAATAATAACAACAATAAAAATACAAATAAATAATAATTAACATGGTGGGAGGAGATGACACAGTTTCGGTGAGCAGGTGACTGACGATTGCAAGGCGGCCATGAGGTGAGTGGTGAGTGAGTTAGGAGGTGGAGATAACGAGGTCTGACGGAGGTTCACGGTAAATAAACCACGCTAATGGTGCTGAGTGGGTGGCCTGGCCTGTCCTGCCTTGCTGCTTTCCTTCTTTTTCTCCATACTTACTCTTCCTCTAACTCCCCTCCCTCTCTCTCGACCGTTCTCTCTCCCTGCTTCCCTCTCTCTCCCTGCCTCCCCTCTCTCTCCCTGCCTCCCTCTCTCCCTCTTACCTTCCCTCCTTCCCTCTCTCCCTACCTCTCTCTCACCCTTCCTCCTTCCCTCTCACCCTCATTGCCTCTCAGTATTGGTGGTGAGGTATAGGCTTGTGGTGTTGCTGATGTGATGATGAGGACAATTGTGTTTAGGTGTTGTGAGGGTAACTGGTCACTGGCATATCCGGGAATTGAATTACTAGTGGGCTAATTTGCATTTGATATAATTACTCTTTTCCCATCACGTGGTGCGTATTGGTTAAATCCTGGTCTGACACCTATATCAACTTATAAATTCATATGAGTTATGACGAAGTGCAATTTCATGTATTAATATGAAATTGAGTAAAGTTGTAAACTTGCTTAAATTTTTTTTTTTATTATAAAAGACACATTACCTATAATGATTATAACCTTCAGGCAATAAATACATTCAGTGTAAACAAACTCTTAACCAATTCACTAATTGTCCATTGGAATGGTGTGCGTTTACGTAAAGACTTGGACCGTCGATGTGACCACCAGTCCTTTGAAGTTTGTACAGCCACGGATTATTATTTCCATACACAATCATGTATGACATTAGTTAGTATTTGGTAGCTTTCGATTTGAAATACGTCAGTTATGACTCATGTAAATAAATTAAAGAATTATTGTAGATTCTAATGTGATGTAATGAGCTAATTTCTTAACAAAATAATTAAATTATGAAAACACTAATTGTTCTATTATCATTTTGGGTCACTCCTGTGTGTATCTAAACATTTCCTTTCATCTGCTGAGAACATTACGTATTGGTTACGTTACTGAAGCCATTAGTGTATATTGGTTGTGTCTGGAATGAACAAACGATGCGACTACAGTGAGAGCTTTACAGGGGGAGATAATAATGAAGACACTCAATTAGCAGGATAAATATCGAGGTGTACAGCCACGAACGAAAGTCATGTCTCTTCCTCACTTGTGTTTTCTGGTATGGTTTATTTAAAGTGCATTTGTAGGTTTGAGTACATACGTAATATTTATTTTTTTACATATTGGTTGGAAAGAAAATGATCAGCATGCAGGGAGATAGGAACTTACAATCGGGAAACTATAGAATGGAACTTAATGCTGATTAATGTGAGTTTGTAATGGAATGAAACTAGTGTAGGCCTAAGCTTACTGTACGTATTTTATATCATAGTATTCAAACCAGTAAACAGTATACCGGAAGCCTAAGCGAATAAATCCCAAATTGTATATAACCTATCATGCTAAAAATTTCACACTGTGCTCTTATCAAATTACAGGTATGTATTTTGTGTGTATTTGAAGTTTATAATAATCATATATGTACACGTAAATGCAGATACATGACACGTTACACCTTTAAGACCTCTATGTATGTTGTCAGTGTTTAGGGAAGGCTCAGGACAGACGTTATACTTTTGTGTGTGACTGTACAAGGCTGGGAAGTGATTTAGCTGAGCGGAGAGCCGGTGAATGGGTAGGTTGGGGCGCCATTGACTCGGGAAAGGGAGGGGAAGGGTAGAGACAAAGGGAGGGGAAAATGTAGGGGAGAGGAGAAAGGAGGAGGGAGAAAGGATGAGACGGAGAGACAGACAGGGAGGGAAGGAGATGGGGGTAGGAGGGGCTATAGGCTATACAAGGAATACAATTGACAAGTAGTATGTATGTATCCCAAATAGATGAGGGAAGTGGTTCATGCCAGGGATATAAATAAAGTGGGTAGGTGTGTGTGTGTGTGTGTGTGTGTGTGTGTGTGTGTGTGTGTGTGTGTGTGTGTGTGTGTGTGTGTGTGTGTGTGCTGATCGTGTAGTGGTTGAAAAAAAAACTGCAGCACATTTAAAAGCTCAACTCGTCCACCTCTTCCACAGAACACAGTGATTTATTTTGTAGGTGCCAGACATTTTGTGATGTTAACACACCAAGTTGGGAAGTAAATTGAAGATGAAATGAGTAAGATGGAGGAGAGGGGAGAAGAAGAAAAACAAAATAAAAGAAGAAAGAAGAGATAGGAGAGAAGACAAATTAAGACAAGGAGGTGAGGAGGAATGTAGGAGAGGAAATGCAATTGAAGGAAGGGAAGGAGAGAGAAGGGGAGGATGAAACAAGTGAAACGAAGGAGAAAAAAGAAAGAGGAAAGACTAGGAGGCAAGACAAAGATAAGGAGAAGAGGAGAAATGTAGAAGAGGAAAAGCAAGAGAAGGGAAGGAAAGGTAAGATGAGAGAAGGGGAGGAAGAGATTGTGGTTGACCCTCTGTAAGAAGCTTATATGAGGGTGAGGGTCTTCCTGCCTGTACTGTACACCACCAACACTCCTTAACCTGGCACTACCTTACCTGATATTACCTATCCTGGCACTAACTAACCTGTCACTACCTTACCTGATACTACCTAATCTGATACTACCTAACCTGGCTCTACCTAGTCTGATACTACCTAACCTGACACTACCTAATCTGGCACTACCTAACCTGGCTGTACCTAACCTGGCACTACCTACATCCTGGCTCTACTTAGTCTGATACTATCTAACCTAGCACTACCTAACCTGATACAATCTAATCTGGCACTCCCTACCCTGGCACCCCTTAACTTGACACTCCTTACCCTGGCACTAACTAACCTGACACTCCTTACTATGGCACTACCTAGCCTGGCACTCCAAACCCTGGCACTCCAAACCCTGGCACTCCAAACCCTGGCACTCACTACCTGACACTCCCTAACCTGACACTCACTACTCTGGCACTCCCTACCCTGGCACTCCCTACCCTGGCACCACCTACCTAACATTAGTTAACATCTGTTTTCGGTGTGTTCGGACACTGGACACAGAATTCATTACGGCACCGATACGAAGATTATGTCCATCAGCACACACACACACACACACACACACACACACACACACACACACACACACACACAGAGAGAGTGATACATACACCTAGGGTCTCAGTGCCTCGCAAACTGGCACTCAGTTGCAGAGAATAACATAGAGAACTAATCCGAATGCCATTGCTATTATAATCATGTTACATACTAAGGAAGGTGTAGTGTGTCGGATGCTTAGGCTAAGTAGTCTTTAATCAACTACTGAAACTGCGAATGAACATTTTAACGATATAGCATTTTTCACAAAGAGCAATAAAAGTCAGATTGCTTCATATACATTTTATAAAGCAGTCTTATTCTTTTTCGCCTGGAGGTGATTTTGGAGTCAGTCCTAATAAGTATCAAGTTAAGTACCGGTAGCTCTGTAAGGGGATAATCTCTTGATGGTGAATTCAGACCCTACTAATTTCTCGTAACTGTGCCTGGATACCGACAACCTCAATATTACTATCAGAAGGTTTGTTTAGTAGCATAGTTTGGAGAATCAGAAACCCACTTACTTTTCCACACAAAAAAAATAATTACTCTTCACACCACCTGTTCCAAACAAATTTCAAATATGGCCCCCAGAAAGATGATTTCATAGAATCGAAGGGAGGGAATGACCCAAAATTTATTATAGTACCTATGGGAGTCTCATCATACATATTGAAGGGGAGAGGCAAGGCACACGGCTGACCGACTCAGTGTATATGCATGAGGTGAGACCGAGAGCTGGGTGGAAGGGTGAATAGTCAAGATCTGTCTATATAACTGTCTAATGTAGCACCACTGACCGGCTCCCAGGCTGACTGAAGGCTCCCAGGCAGTCCTATAAAAATGATAAAAGCATCTACACGGTTTGTTATTGGATTCGATTGAAGTGGAAGTGAGCAAATAACCGAGACGGATATGAAACTATTGGAAGTTGATATGGTACGGTAGCTGCCCGGACATGTAACACACACACACACACTTCACAAATAAATATTGGTCTAGGTATAATATAAAGGTGTTTGAGCTACAGTTATATACCAAGAGCTTCGTCCTTATTGTAGGCATCTAGCTGTAACGAAATACGAATATAATGAGTTCTATGCTAGTGTGTGTGTGTGTACAATGTTGTGTTGGTGAATGTGTGTGTGTGTGTGTAATGCTGTGTTGGTGAATGTGTTTGTTTGATGATTATCCTTTAAGTTATCCTTCAAGAATTTAACTCATGAAGCTACAACCATGAAGTCTTTACCTGGATGCGTTGCTTTGGCTTTTGCAGATCGGAAAGAGGGTCAGTTTTTATAATACTGGGATTAAACAGTATGTACACCTCATTCATTCACCTCTTATACAGTGCCAGTATAGTCTATATAGTAGATCCATCTCTCTCTCCCCAGCCCAATTCAGACTAGACCAGATAACAATGGAAAAACAGAAAAAAAATGTATTTCTTGACCAACCCATTCATTGTTTTCCCTCGTTCAATCCATCTATGTCTGTCCTTCCCCAGCCCAACCCCACAAAGGCCATTCTATCTTTTCTCTGCTTCGTCCGTCAGACCTTTTCATCCTCTCCCTGGCTGGCTATATCTTGCAGGCCACTCACGGTAGATCTGGCAGGACTTGCTCGAGGCTCAGCGGGCCGAGTTGTGTTCAAAGTTGGGAAGGACTTGGGTAGTTTTAGGGAGTTCTTTGTGATCCTCCCCACCCACTGGTTCTCTCCTGACAAACTCTATACTGGTGGCCATGTTGTGCTTCCATTTTCTTAGTATTGTATTTGGAAAACAAGCACCGGATGTGATCTGATTGACGACCATGGTGAATTACTATAGGCTTTTAAAGTAGGACGCTTATATCATTTGTGTCATTCAATATTCAATGTTCCAAAATATCTTGGAGATGAAGACGTTCCTTTCCTTTGAACACAGAAATATAAACAAAGACGTTGAATTGATGATGACAAAGTAGCAATTTTTTTAACCTTCTTTTTATAAGTGGATTTTCGCGTCTCAGCTATGAGAGGAATACCGTAATTTTTTAGTATTCTCTACGTAGCCAAAGTCAGAGAAAAAAAAACCGTCTTTGGATTACAACGTGGTTTAAGAGTAATGGGTTTGAAATGTAACTCTAAGTGGTAGCCTGACAACCTATCACACGAGTAATTCTTTCCTTCGCCTTCCCCCTTCATCCTTTGTTATCTTGTCAAACTTGTTTCGTTCAGATTCCAGGATAGACTCCAGTCAGTCCCCTTATCAGAGAACAATGGAAACGGAAGTTTTTTCAAGACCCTTTTTAGGGGAGATTCTCTTGTTGGTAAATCGGAAGACTATACTGATTCCTCCTAACTATACCAGAAAATAAACACTCAGTAGTACTAATAGGGGATCTGTTTCGTGGTATAGTACGGAGGAATCAAGAGTTACCAAAAAAAGAATCTCTCCTTAACTCTGATGTAGTTGCGGTAGTGACCAAACAGAATGATGATGATAATAATAATAATAATAATAATGATATATAAAATGTTAATAAGACATACCGTATGGGGTGATGCATTTCATAGAATATATTATATATTATATGATTAGGTGAGGTAATGATAACGATTTAGCATCCTACTTGTAGCAGTGATGGTGATGTGGTAGAATTATTGTTTAGCACCATTGTCATCATTTCTCTCACCATCACCACCACCAAAACTTCCTTCTCTATCATCACCACCACCACTTCCTTCTTTATCATTACCATCACCACCACTAACAGGCCGCCACCTCCATCACCACACACACCCCACCACCACTCCCGACCCACTCCCTCCCCCGACCCAACAGATATACGAAGAGGTGACCCCATAATCCAGGTCACACACCACCTCACCTCCTTCCAGATAACCCGAGCCTTCCTTCCTTCCTTCCTTCCTTCCTTGCTACCTAATGTCCCAGGCTCTCCCTCCATTACCACCAACATCTCCCCTCACTGATAATATTCATAAGGCAGCAGTGGCGGGGTGAGAGAGAGAGAGAGAGAGAGAGAGAGAGAGAGAGAGAGAGAGAGAGAGAGAGAGAGAGAGAGAGAGAGAGAGAGAGAGAGAGAGAGAGAGAGAGAGAATGTATGTAAACAATAATAGATAGACAGACAGATAAACAAAGATAGATAGATAGATAGATAGAGAGAGAGAGAGAGAGATAGAGAGAGAGAGAGAGAGAGAGGTGGGGGATAGACTACCATCAGTGCCAAGTACAGTATTCATAAGGCTCTCTGTGTGTCAAGACATGAGAGCTGGAGAAGCCCTGGAAATTTAGACTCAGACCTTCCAATGTCACCACCACACCACACTACACTATACAACACTACACTCCACTACACTACACTCCACTACACTACACTACACTACACTACACCACACTACACTACACCACACCACCACCACGTATATTCTGGGCTGAAGTCCTGTCGTCTTACTCAGCGCTTCTTGAAAGATAACATAGAGGATAATCATCAAACAAACATATTCACCAACACAACATTACACACACACACACACACACACACACACACCATACAGAATTACAATATCCAGGAGGCAACTAAATATACAAACTCCTCTTTATGTTCAGTTGACTAGACTATTTTAATACTGTACTTCTGGGACCCTGTGATGTAGTCAGGTAATTGAAGGTAAATGAGTCCCTTAAACATAACCACAAAACACCACCTATATATGAAAAGAGCTTGTTTCGTGGCATAGTCTGGAGGAATCAGAAGCATCCAATTTTCATCTACCGTACGTTCACAACACGACTTATGCACCCTATATAATATACTGTTGTGCTAAGGTGTTATCATGGACAACACTGATTCCTGTAGGCTACTCCAATTAATTAAGTTTAGGTTTTATTATTATTATTATTAGTAGTAGTAGTAGTAGTATTTATTTATATATTTTAACTTGCACATCCTCGTAGTTCAAAGTTAGTTTTATTATTATTATTATTATTATTATTATTATTATTATTATTATTATTATTATTATTATTATTATTATTATTATTATTATTATTGATTTCAACTTGCATATCCTCGTAGTTCAAAGTTCACACGTGGTCTATATCCTATACAAGGGATTAACAACATTGGGTAATCCTTAAAGGGGTGCAGGAATAAGGGGACAAGCTTGGGGTGGGTTTAGGGGGGCGTGGGAGTAGGGAGACAGGCTTGGGGTGGGTTTGGGAGGGTGCGGGAGTATTGGGACAGTCTTTCTACCCTCCCCAAGCCGGTCCCCCTATTCCTGCACCCCCCCCCCCCCCCCAAGCCTGTCTGTTTGGTGGTATACATTGGAGGAAATGATAGCTTCCAGTTTGCCGACATTGTAGGCTCTATATCTATCTATCTATCTATCTATCTATCTATCTGTCTATCTATCCTCGTGCCTAGTAATCATTAAAGATTTTTTCGTTCCACACGTTTATTGAAAATTTAATGTCATACTCGAAAACATTATAGTACGGTAATATTAATGGACATGCAAATTTGTTGCTTACGTGGCAATTAAGAGAATTGTTATTTAGATTCTATGTATATTTCAGACATTATTCACAGTAGAAATTGCCTCTAACAGCCCTTAACGATTCGAACAATACGGCTCAAACTATAATATTAATGAGAGCATTATCACTGGATGTGAGGTGAAACGATAAATTATTTCTCACACACGGTTAACGCCTTGGGCACGAGAGAGTGTGCTGGTGTGACTGCGGCTTTAGGATCACGAGAGGGAAATGCAAAGGACAACAGATCAGAGTTTTAGTTTTATCGTAGTAAGCAGCTTGTAGATTATATTTTGCTGAAGAGAACATAACACGGAATTGTTTCTTGAATCAAGGTTTCAGTGTATTACATTACTGTTTAATAAATAATCGATTTTTAAGTCTAGTAATAGGTCCCTACACACACACACACACGCACGCACACACACACACACACACACACACACACACACACACACACACACACACACACACACACACACACACACACACACACACACACACACACACACAGAGGTTACCAGAAAAGTTAGTTTAAGGGCTATATGGCAAAGGATTGTTCAGTAATCTAGGACTGACTGTTTTTATAGTGATTTCCTGTATAGAGGTGGAGACTTAACGTACAATGGAGCCTATATAAAGTCACCTGACATTTTTGAACCCTAGTCAGAATGATAAATGGGCCTGGGAAAAAATAGAAGAGTGACACATGAATAGAGTGAGTAGAAGGACCTTACATAACCTGGAACTCTCACTCGCTCACACCACCTCAAGCTTTCACATTGTCTTACACTTTACTTCTTTTACACTTAGGTCTACCGTCTAGTCTCCTCTCCTTCTCCCACTTTTTCTATTAGTTACTTACAGCCTCTCGTGTAGTAAGGCTATTTGTTTTTCTGTATATATATTTTTTCATTGTTATCATCATCCCACAATTTTCGTATCCCTTACCACCACCACTACCGCCTCTACTACTACTACTACTGCTCCTCCTCCTCCTCATCCTCCTCCTCCTCCTCCTCCTCCTCATCCTCCTCAAGACCACTGCCACTCACCCACTTCACCAACTAATCTACCGTACAACCTTCTTCACCACCTCTCTACTATACAGTATACAACATCCATCACCCACACTGCCACTCACCCATACCACCATCTCAAGTCCCACCCACCACCGTTTTCACCACACCTATATATTACTATCATCAAAAACCACAACCACTCTACTATTCTCTACATCACTCCCACCACAACCACAACAACGAGGCACCTTCCGCAATACCGTCCTTCTGGGATTATGAAGACTGATATGAATTTTAGATCGCTCTTCTCTCTTTAGTCCCAGTTTGTTCCTGGGCCACCAAACTGATCCCATCAATTAGACACATGGGCTACCAGAGAAGGCTGCAGGCACTAGGTCTCTTCTCATTAGAGACCAGACGCTTGAGAGGTCAACTAATTGAAGTTTTCAAAATCCTTCGTGGATATGAAAACATTGATTATCAGTGCCTGTTTAGCTTAAACACTAATGCAACTAGAAACCATGGATGGAAACTAGACTTGAAACGCTTCCGCCATAATACGTTAGGTAATTTCTTCACATATAAAATCTGCAATGTCTGGAATCAGCTACCAGCAGAGGTAGTTGATAGTTCATCGATAGAACAGTTCAAGAAACAGTTAGACAAAGTTCTGCCAAGCGTGGTAGAGTTATAGGGATTGTTTCCTCCTTTCCTATACACAAATTTCCTAGCCCGGCCTTTTTTCCCCCGGGTTAGGTACATTTCCATTTCCATACCCGCAATGCGGGTGGGAGAGGTGGGTGGGGAGAGCCTTCTCTTTACTATACTTTATCTCTTACTATTAGTTAGCAACTACTACTACACCTACGGTACCTCCTTGGTATGGGTCGTAAGACCTTTTGAGGTGCTACTTGTCCTTGTAACTCCTTGTAACTCTCTCTCTCTCTCTCTCTCTCTCTCTCTCTCTCTCCTCTCTCTCTCTCTCTCTCTCTCTCTCTCTCTCTCTCTCTCTCGTGGGTACTCGGGTTGCCGTTCCGAGAGGGCTCTCACTCCCTTGAGTATTATCACTCATTGGAGTGAGCAAAGAAGTACCCAAACCTCTTGGAGGTCAGTGGTTGGTGAGATTCTCCGTTCCTCTTCTATCAATGAACTTCTCATCTCTTCTCTTCTCAACCACTGGTCCTCATCTCTTCCTCTACAACAGCCTGTCAGTTGGGTAACATTATGGTACTCATGAGGCAGGTGTTGTGGATTTCCCTCCACTCTATAACATGGGATATTTCAGTACCTTAGTCTTGTTGGAAGGGCACTTGATTGCTCCTAGAGTTGGTGGAGCATACTTGGTGACAAGTGCCACTGGCCAGGCCTCAAAAGGGTCGCAGGGGTTCTAGTTGGGTGTTTCGGATGGTGAGACCGAGTTGCTGGTCCCTTTCTTTCTTTGCCAGCCTTGCCCTGGGTGGCTACGCCGGTCCCCTTCTTGGGGACAAAATGTTTGAGGACAAAATGCCACTGTGCGCCGGGTTGGGAAGGCCTCACTCATGACCGGGGCCCAGGGCAAGCGGATGGTCATATTCTGGCAATTTCTGACCCTGTAGGAACTCCCTCCTAGTGCTAGAGGCATCTAGCACAGCAGTATCTGTTTCCATGCATCCCCCTCTTTTTATGCAATTTATGGTGACGACCCAAAGTATTTGATAGCTTTTCTTGTTTTAGAACTTTTAGAACTTGTTAGAATATTCAAAATGGCAACAATGGATCAGAAACCCAAGTCAAAGAACGGACCTGCTTGTAGAAAGTTTGTATGTCCGGAGTGTGAGGTCTACAGGTGGACTGAGGACTTTAGTGGTGCAAGCCACAAAGACCTAACGGACCACCCTAAACCTTGTGACTTCTGCAAGCTCCGAAAAGAGCATTTGCAGGAGACACTTGACTTGAAAAGTGAAATTAAGATCTTGCGAGATATGGTAGAATCGCTGAGGGCGGGTCATGTTGGTCAGCGTAGCTGCACCGAGGAACCGTCAACCTCAGAGGAGTCTACTAATAAATTAGTGGACAGAGGAAGTAAAGAAAATAAAGGAAAGAAAAATAAAACAAAACGAAGAGAGACAAAGAAAGGAGCTAGGTCTTCTGCTCCGAACAAAAGTGACCCTAGAGGGTCACAGAGTTCTCCAAAAGAGAACTCTGACGGGTTTACTCTGGTGACTGGACGGAAGGCTGCTAAATGTAGTCATAAACCTCCAAACCCAGAACCCACAACAACTTCTAACAGATTTGCACTTCTCTGCTCTGAAGACAGGGAGGCCATATTGGTTGGTGACTCTCAAGTCAAGGGTCAGGATAGGCACTTTGGTGCAGTAAACGGCACCAAAAGATCTGTCAAATGTCTTTCAGGAAAAAGAACTAAAGACATAAAGAAAGAAATAGAAAAACTACCAGTCAGTGAAAGCACAACGGTAGTTGCACAGGTGTCTGGTAATGATCTGTTCCTTAGGAATGGAAAGACTGGCAACACTGAAGAGATCATCCTTGATGCCATGTACATGGTGGATGAACTCAAAAGATTCAATAGGGCAGCAGTAATAGGAATTCTCCCCAGACTTGGTGCCAGTCCCCATGCTCTCTCTAAAGCCATTGGGGTAAATGAGAGGCTTGAGGACATGTGTACCCCTCTTGGTGTTCGGTTTGTGGACCCATACAATGTGTTTTATGGGCGAGCAGACCTTTTCTTGCCGGATGGGGTGCACCTAAACAAGCGAGGAAAGGAAGTCTTCGGGGACATGGTGAACCAGGTCCTCTACCGGTTAGTTAGATCTACCCATGTGGTCAGAGAGGGTCGTCAACCCAACGACAGTGATGCTCCTGAAGTGACACCCATAGAGGTGACACCACCCTTGGAGGAAAGGGTGGGAGAATCCTGTCAGAACGTGGGAGGTTCTTCCACAGAGGGTACCCCGGTACCTGAAGTGGTTGCACCACCATCTACGGTAGCTGATGCTACCAACCTTAGCCTGGTCAGCAGTGAGCCTTCGGGAAACGTGTCAGGCTAGGGAGTCAGTCAGTTCAGACAGACTCCCTCAGTGTAGTACTGATAAATGCTAGGTCAGTTAGAAACAAATTTAATGAGCTCAGAGCTCTGATAGCAACTGAAAAAGTAGATATAATAGCTATAACAGAGTCCTGGATCCATGCAAGTGGAAGGGACTATATAGGGGAATTCCATATCCCTACCTTTAGATTATTTCATAGAGATCGACCCGATCGGGAGGGAGGAGGAGTAGCCCTGTATATCCGAGACTCCCTAGATCCAGTGATCTACAAAGTCGGGTCAGAACAAGAAGTGTTAGGTGTTGACATGACAGTGGGAAGTGGAGTGTATAGATTCATTGTTGTCTACCGTCCACCACACCAACCCATTGATGATGATTCTAAGTTATATAATGAACTTAGTGATCTAATAGGGGAGAAGATTACCATTATACTAGGTGACTTCAACTGCCATGTTAACTGGGTAGATAAAACGGGAGATGCAGAATCAAGAAGGCTCATTGACTTTGCTGATGAAGCTTTCTTGACTCAGTGGGTGACTGAGCCCACAAGGGGAACCAATATATTAGATCTTGTGTTCACCTCCGAAGATGACCTTGTCTCCAGCTTGACTGTAGATGAGCCATTGGGAGGAAGTGACCATAATATGATTAGGTTCTCACTGCAAGTACCCAAGTCTAAAGTTAAAATTCAGAAACAGAGTAAACCCGACCTCAGTAGGGCAGATTTCTGTAATCTGAGAAAGGGAGTTAGTGCAATGCATTTGGAAATGGGCCAAGGGGTGAATGAGTCCTGGTGCTTATTCCGAGACTGCTTTATGGCACAACAATCAATGTTCGTGCCCTCTAAGCCAGTTGGATCCCCAATGTCCCAACCCAAATGGTTCACACGAGAAATAGCAGCTACAATTAGGAAAAGAAAGGTAGCCTACCGCCAGTTCAAAAGAACTGGTAATTTAGAGATACAAAGTGAATATTACCACTTACGTAGGAAGGTGAAATCACTTATAGACAGAGCCAAGCGTAACGAGGAACTCCGGATTGCAGCCTTGTGTAAGGAGAATCCCAAGGAGTTTTTTGGTTATGTAAATAGCAGAAAACCAATTAGAAACAAGATAGGCCCATTGCATGATGGGAACGGTGTTTTGCAAAACACTAATGAAAAGATGGCAGACATTCTAAATTCCCATTTCTCATCAGTGTTCACCCGAGAAGATGGGGGTAACATCCCTGAGCCAGGCACTACTCATGAGGGTGTTACCATAGAAAGAGTCCAATGTAGTGAAGCAAAAGTTAGAGACAGAATAGGTAAATTAAGTGTCAACAAATCTCCCGGTCCTGATGAATTTCTTCCTAGGGTCTTGCGAGAGGTATGTGACCAGGTAAGCCCTTACCTGGCTGCTATCTTCAATATATCACTTGAAACAGGAGAGGTCCCATCTGACTGGAAGGAAGCAAATGTGACTCCCATATTTAAAAAGGGAGATCGCCATCTTCCTGGAAACTACCGTCCAATCAGCCTTACATCTGTAGTAGGAAAGGTATTGGAGGGTATAGTTGCAGATAGAATAGTAGATCATCTTGAATCATATAATTTATTGTATGATTCACAGCATGGCTTTAGGCGTCGGCGTTCATGTTTGACCAACTTGATTGAATTTTTCCACGGTATGCTTTCTGAGTATGACCAATGCCGGGCAATAGACATCCTTTATCTGGACTTTCAGAAAGCCTTTGATAAAGTACCTCATCAGAGGTTGATGGCAAAAACCCGTGCACTGGGAATAAGGGGCATGCTTGCTAAATGGATTGAGAATTGGCTAACTGACCGGCACCAAAGAGTAGTAATCAATGGGGAAGCCTCAAGTTGGGCATCAGTCACAAGTGGGGTTCCTCAAGGTTCAGTTCTAGGTCCGCTACTCTTTATAATCTACATTAATGATATAGATGTGGGCATTGTCAGTCGAATTGCAAAATTTGCTGATGACACCAAGTTAGGGTGTAATGCTTCATCATTTGAAAAGGTAGAACAATTACATAAAGACCTAGAGAAAGTAGGAAAGTGGTCTGAACGATGGCAGATGCCATTCAATTTGGACAAGTGTAAAGTGATGCACATAGGTCCAGCCAACCAGAGAGCCAGTTACTCTCTGTTGGGAAGTGAAATTAGTAGTACTGACTTGGAGAAAGACTTAGGTGTACTGATCAGCAGTGACCTCAAATTCTCCAAGCAGTGCCTCGCAGTAGAGAAGAAAGCCCAGAGGCTTCTTGGTTATATAAAGAGGCAATTTAGATTTAGAAATAAAGAGATAGTCCTCACTCTGTACAATTCTTTGGTTCGGCCACATCTGGAATATGCTGTGCAGTTCTGGTCGCCGACTCTCAAGAAAGACATTGCGAGGCTTGAGAGAGTACAGGCTAGGGCCACCAAACTGATCCCATCAATTAGACACATGGGCTACCAGAGAAGGCTGCAGGCACTAGGTCTCTTCTCATTAGAGACCAGACGCTTGAGAGGTCAACTAATTGAAGTTTTCAAAATCCTTCGTGGATATGAAAACATTGATTATCAGTGCCTGTTTAGCTTAAACACTAATGCAACTAGAAACCATGGATGGAAACTAGACTTGAAACGTTTCCGCCATAATACGTTAGGTAATTTCTTCATATATAGAATCTGCAATGTCTGGAATCAGCTACCAGCAGAGGTAGTTGATAGTTCATCGATAGAACAGTTCAAGAAACAGTTAGACAAAGTTCTGCCAAGCCTGGTAGAGTTATAGGGATTGTTTCCTCCTTTCCTATACACAAATTTCCTAGTCCGGCCTTTTTTCCCCCGGGCTAGGTACATTTCCATTTCCATACCCGCAATGCGGGTGGGAGAGGTGGGTGGGGGAGAGCCTTCTCTTTACTATACTTTTCTCTCACTATTAGTTAGCAACTACTACTACACCTACGGTACCTCCTTGGTATGGGTCGTAAGACCTTTTGAGGTGCTACTTGTCCTTGTAACTCCTTGTAACTCTCTCTCTCTCTCTCTCTCTCTCTCTCTCTCTCTCTCTCTCTCTCTCTCTCTCTCTCTCTCTCTCTCTCTCTCTCTCTCTCTCTCTCTCTCTCTCTCTCTCTCTCTCTCTCTCTCTCTCTCTCTCTCTCTCTCTCTCTTTCAATGTGTGAAGGTTTTTGGGTTGTGTTATAGGTTAGCAACTTTAATACGAGATAGGCTAGTGAGAAAATATTAAAAAGTAAATGAATCAAAGAGGAATACAGCAAGTACTAAGAGTTAACCTTGGGAGTGAATGAACGAGCGAGAATGATCGAATATGAAGTAGGTCAAGTTAAGAAATAGAAACGATTATCAGCAAATGTATGAATAGAAGCGAGTGATAAAAGCCTGTCGATGAGCGAATGATTATGATAAAGATTGAACAAAACAGAGAGAATATGAAACTGTAAATATAAACAGAAAGTAAGCGAGTAGAGCGAGAACAGGTGAGAGAAAGAGCGAGCAGAGGTGAACGAAAGAGCGAGTCAAAGAATACTCGCCAAGTACAGTAGGCTATACGGGCAGTAAACGAGCGAGGTGTGAATGGCCAGGGAGAAGAAAGCGAGTAACACCGAGTGAGTGGAGAGAATAATGAGAGTGAGACACCATTGTAAGAGGAAGACACGAGAAAGGCGTGTGAAGAAGAGTTGTGTAGCCTTGTTAAGAGCTTGTCCTGGGTCTTACGTCTCTCTCTCTCTCTCTCTCTCTCTCTCACACACACACACAGAGAGAGAGAGAGAGAGAGAGAGAGAGAGAGAGAGAGAGAGAGAGAGAGGAGAGATAGAGAAAGAAAGAAAGAGAGTGAGAGTGAGAGAGATTGTTTTCATTTCAACATAATTTTGTAAGTGGGGAGAAAAATGTAGCCAGCTTGAATAGAATAACAACAAGAATGAATTTGTGTTGTACCACACTTTAAGGAAATGTTTATGCTCTGAATATACGTAGCTGGGAAGTATATAGTTAGGCATATACGGCTTAGGCCAAGACAATGAATGTGAGAGAAAAATAATGTGTTCCTTAAGATAACATTACAGCTTGAATTTACAGTACAGTGGGTGAAGAAAAAATATGTAAGTGTGAGGGGAGACACACTGAGATGATACCACTGTGGATTGTTATTGGTTTTCATTAATTGTCTGTCGTCTATATCCTTTATCTCCACTCCTAGGTTGGTTGATCTTCCGTCACTGTGATACTGTTCATTCAAACCAAACGTAATATAATATCCCAATACACGGGCCAGTAAGAATTGGACGATAACGAGTACATCCGTTGTATTGGATGCCACGTATTGTCTTGTCTGTTTGAGCTGCCCTTTTCCACCGCTGCACCACCGCTGGGTTGCCCTTCTGTCAGTGTAATTGGCCATCCTAACCTCACATAATCTCAAATCACGGGGCAATAACTCCGAGGGGGAGAGGAGTGGTGTCATTGTGAGGTGTTGGATTGGATGGTCAGTCTGCCATGGTTACTCTTTGTGTGTGTGTGTGTGTGTGTGTGTCCACTCCCTGCCTTGTAACTATCACTGTAATTGTCCATCCTTATCATCCTTAATCCTGCATCAAGGGGGAAGTAAATGTTAGTAGAGGGGAGGGAAATAGAATCACTACAGCAGGGGACTGGGGTTTGGTGGAAGTTGATGCTCGGATTTGTTTGTCTATCTGTGTTTTCACATTTTTTTTCCATTCCTGAGTTGCCTGCCATTCCAACACTAAAAGTCCATATCACTGGGTAGGTAATAACAGCCAGGGGAGAGGGAGGGAAGCCCTTATATGTATACTGTTGTCAGGATGCGAAAGGGGAGTGTTTGTGTAGGAACGTGCCAGTCAGTATTCTACCCCAGTTGATCATTTTCACAGACATACACATAGGCAGTCGATTCCTGTGTCTCCTTGGTAACGAAACTAAATTGGACTGTGTATTGAGAGTTGTTGTGTCTATTTACTCTCTGTGATGATGGCTCTTAAGACTTCATGAACTGTATAAAGTGCTGTTGGTCTTTAATACTTGGAAGTTGTTCATGGTAAGTGTGGATAATAATGATAAATTGACTGTCTGGTGATGCTTATATCAGTGATGTGTGAGGGTAGATGATACTCAACAGTTTGGTGGTTGCTGTGATGAGTTTAATGTATCGATGCAGACAAACAAAAACACATAAAACAGCTACGATGAACCAAAACAAAAAAGCTACCATGAATTGTCACTAGCCAACTATAATGTACCGAAGAAATAACAGCTACTTCAAAAGAGAGAAAAAAAAAGTGATAAATTACCTTAAAGGCCACCTCAACACCCCACCCCCCCAAAAAAAAAAAAAAAAAAACAACATAAAAATAAAATCATAAACTGTGAAACCACCGTCTCCAATTCACGGTGTAAATAAATGGTATAGGGGAGAGAGCGGGGATAGGGTAGGGTAAGGTAGGGAGGGAGGGGGAGGACTGCCATTGTGGGGCTGTAAAGGAAGGTGGCATCCCAGTGGGTCGATATGTGAGGGTGCCTGGCCCAGCTTCCTGACGTCACCACTCTACTCCACGGTAGGCCTGGCTGCGGGGGAGTGAGGAGAAGGAAAGAACGAACGCTCGGGTGGATGGAGAGGAGAGCTATAGAAGAAGAAGTTAGTGACTGAGCGTGGTAGGTAGGTAGGTAGGTAGGCAATAGGTAGGTCGGTCAGAGGCAGAGAGAAAGAGAGAGAGGTGGGTGGTTAGTCTGGCTGGCTGGCTGGCTGGAAGAATTAGGGAGGGAGGGGGATGGGGAGGGAAGGGAGGGAATTGACTGATGGTGGTTGTGAGAAAAGAGGATTGGAGGGGACTGCACTGACCCTGATGGGAAAGGTGGGTGAAAGTAGCGGAGGGAAGGAAGTGAGAGGAAAAATGGTGAAGGGTGTTTAGAGAATTAAAGTGTAAGGGATTAGAATAACGAGGCGGAAGGAGGGATGGAAAGAAGATAATGATAAAGGAAAGTAGCCTACGTGAGAGGGTAAAGTAAAAATAAAAAAAATATAAAATGAAATAAAATTAGGTGGAAAGTAGAAGTAGATACAATGAGCCTTACTGTTGAGGGTATGAGGGAATAGAGACATTAAAGAAGTACATAATGAAAAAAGTAAATAGAAGAGATAAGTAGGGGAGAGGTATAAGAGGGGAATAGACCATGGCTGTGTGTGTGAGGAAACTAGGAAAGTGCCGGGAGATAAAAGAGTGGAAAGTAGGTGAAGTAGGATGGAGTAGTAGGTCTAGTTGTGGGGGGAAGGAAGGAGGCAAGGAAGTAGACATGTGGAAAACTAGGGGATGGAAAGGAGAACCGATTTGCAGGAAATGGTAGTAAGCTAGGAGGCTGAGAGGATAGTTATACTGTAGGTGGTATGGGAGACTGAGAGAATAGATACAGGAGTAGGCTAAAGGGAAGCTATATAGGAGACTTGAGGATAGTTGCAGGAGGTAAGGGAGGCATCGAGACTAATAGGATAATAAGAACAGAGGGTGATTTAATAAGAACTTCAGTAGGTCTGGTAATTCGTTCTGGCAACTCCTTATTCATGTCCAACAAGTTTTCGTGCCCATGTAAGTATGTATTGTATCTCTCTCTCTCTCTCTCTCTCTCTCTCTCTCTCTCTCTCTCTCTCTCTCTCTCTCTGTTATTATTAGGTGGATAGTAGAAAGAAGGGCAGGGATATAGAGGAGAGACTAGTTGGAGGAGAAGGAGGAAGTGTAGGCTAATGGAGTTTGAAAAGTACAGGGGATATAACTTCTCGTCCACTTCCCTCCTTACTCACTCACACACACCACTTCACCCAAACTTTCCCCTTCCCCCATAGACTATACACTCACCACACTCCACACCACACCACACTCCACACCACACCACACTCTCTTCTTTCTTCGCCTTTGATGTTAGGTCTATACAACAATAAGAACTTCTATGGTATGTTCACAGAAACTCACCAATTCTGATGATAATTTCGATGCATCTAAAATCAAGAGCCAGGTTTTTTTTTAAGATGACAGCTGAATATATTTAACTCCCCTGAAAGAAGGAACTTTTCTATATGAGGAGGAAGAGGAGAGGGGCTGAAACTAAAATAATGTGTTCTAGGTATGCCTATGAATGAAATGTTTATAAAAGGTTGAATCATTGGCTGGACAGTTATCCTATACAAACAAAAAAATAAATGTGTGTTGTTTTCCTAGTGATGTGTGTGTGGATATTTTTTGAGAAGACCGAAGTGTAACGCTACATGAAAGATATATTTAAGGAGAATAAATATATAATGAGTTAAAATATAGTGTTAGTAATTAAGATGATTTGACGACAAGTTAGACTGAATTGAATGAAATGAAGGATATTATAGTGAATAGATCGAAAGACTAAACAGTAAAATACATACGTGTATAGGCTTCTCGATTAACTTGTCTTTCCCTTTACAGTTGTGCGTCGTGTTAAATGATTTATACCGAGGAAGGTGAAAGAAAGTCAAGGCGTTAGTGAAGCGTTATGAGTGAAATGGACTGTGTACTAGATAAAGATAATTATGTTAGGCCACACGAGAAATAGGCCTATATATAGACTTGGGTGAAAAAGGCGTGAAGTAAAGTTGGCAACGGTGTGTATGTTCTCTACTCGTGTATCTTTCTTGTTCTTGTTTTCTACTCGTGTTCTTCCCTCGGTGTTATCATCATTATGTTAATCTCAGTAATGTTGGCCACTGTGTGTTCTCTACTCCTGTATCTTTGTTCTTGTTCTCTGCTCGTGTATCTCTTGTTCTTGCTATCTACCTTGTTCTTCCCTCGGTAGAACAGTGTTATAGTCACGTGTTCTTTTCCTCGGTATTATACATCTTGTTCTTCTCCGGTGTTGTCCCGTTATTATTATTATGTTATTCTCAGTTCTCACCACAATTTATCCATCGCTGTCACAAAGTTGATTCGGTATCAAATAAAATTGACATTTGTGGTGTAGTTTAAGGTGGTAATTATTTTTTTGGTACATGGGTACTGTTGCTTGGAATAGTTTGGAGGATTCAGTTGCTCCGGATTTACCAACACAAAACTTCCTTAACGACAGGGACATTTAATACACACATCATTCCTAACCAGTTGAAATATTAACTAACTAACAAAACCAATCATTTAAATCCCTACAAAACTTGATACGGTAGATACTTGGTTTAAGAAAGATCCATTCATACGTGCTTACATCAATAGCGGACTGTGTGACTGACTGATTGACTGTGTGACGTTGACTGAGAAACACGCCTTGCTCCTACTGCAGATCTCTCGTTTCTCCTCATCCATTGTTAAAGGTGAAGGCTTCGACGACTGTGTGTGTGTGAGTTGGTTCAGTTTGTATATTCGATGATGGTAAGCAAATAAAGAGAGAAGGCAGTTAGTACTAAAAGCTGAAGGATTTTAATGAAAAGCAAACTTGTCAAGTAATTATTTGGAACTCCCAATAAAATGATACTGAGTTTGAATATCTAGATGAGGTTTTTCATTATACATAACAGCTACAAAGATTTTAACATTGGATAGGACCATAGCTACAGGTTTTATCAAGCGTAGTTATTGAAAGGTTGGAAGGAAGCTGGCTACATGGGCGTTGGGGATTATAGAGTACAGAGAGTTGGTTTTGGTGTTGGGAGTGAAGGCGAAACAAACATTTTACTGTTTTGTCTATAGTAAACACACTCTGGTAAAATTGAAACAAAGAGGTAATGCATCAATCACCCTTACGTATGTATAGTACATGAGTAATGATATTTGTGTGACAATTGTATTCACCTCATCAATATAACAAAACTATTATTTATGCATAAGGGGATAAAAATATATCACCTATATTGGCTTAGTGTTATAATACGACTAGAAGGTGCAATACGGGAATAAATAATACACCTTTGGTTCATTGGAGTGCCTTGCTTCCTCCAAAGTATAATAGGAAACGGGACCAGATTAACAAAAATAATGGTGGTCTGATCCTTAGAATACTTTATAGAAAATCAGTTGCTCCATATTTACCTGTACTTTCCCCTAAAAAGGAAGGAACGTTACCTCTATTCATTTTGTTAAGACCAAGGAAAGAGAGAGACCAGGCAGCAGTAGCTCAGAAGAGACGTGATGTGGAGGCCAAGGCGAGAATTAGGCTGTGCAGGATTTACGATGCTCATCCGAACTTGGATTTGAGTCTCGGTTCTGTCAGTGTATGGTGTGTTTTCTGACTCTAGTCCTGATTCCTCTATACTATATAATGTTATTTATATGTCAGGAAATAAATCACTTCATCGTTACTAAAAGAGGATCTATTGTTATCGTGTCATAGTTTGGAGGATTCCCTAGCCCTCCAAATTACCATCAATAGAATCTCCCCTTAAGGGACCCTGTGATGTAGTCAGAAAATTAGAGATAAACGAGTCCTTCAAATATTGCCACGAAACACCAACTACAGGAGGAATCAGCAAAATCCTCCAGTTTTCATACACGATCACAGGGTCCTTAAAGCTGCATTTGCAACTGGTGAGTAATTTATAACAGCAGTAGAGTGTAGCACTTATCGTTGCAAGGGAGATTAATTCATCAGGACATCCCACCCCCGATGGCTGAAGGATATAATGGATCGGTTGTCATTGGTTGTAAAGTAAAATAATTTCGCTACTGTTTCGTCACGTCAAACCCTGTCAAACGGATTAACAGTGTGAAAACGTATCCAAGTAGTGTAATAAATCCTCGCAAATGGTATTTTACTCTCTCTCTCTCTCTCTCTCTCTCTCTCTCTCTCTCTCTATCTATCTATCTATCTATCTATCTATCTATCTATCTATCTATCTATCTATCTATCTATCTATCTATCCATCCATCTATCAAACCCCAGACTGTCACTGCCAGCGGGGTGTTGCCTGTGTGGTGGGGACCTGCTGGGGACGTAATGATATAATACGGTAAAATGATTATCCTTGACCGCACGCTTGATTTCCTCTGTGGAAGCCAAATTGCCCAGAAATCGAATCAGCGGTAGACCTGGTAGTAGTGGTGGTGGTGGTGGTGGTGGTGGTCGTGTTGTTGTCGTCGCTTCTGTGTCGAGGGGCTGAAAGAACCACCAGTTAGGTATGTTGTATTCTGTATCGATTTAGTATAGGGTAGCCTAGGTGAGGGTTCTAGAGTCTACTGTATATAATTATGTGGTAAGAGGGTATTTAGTATACTTTTTGGTACATTGAAGTGCCTTGATTCCTATAGGACCAAAATATATCGCCATGCCAGGAAACAGGACCAGATGAACAAAGTTACTGGTGGTGACGTTTGTTGCTGGGAAGTGGTTTGAGGAATCATTTACTATAAATTTACCAACACTGTACTATCTATCCCCTTCTTCATTATCTATTTGACGTCTATATCGTCGTCAAAAGATATATATCGTATAAAAGTTGTCTTCTTCATAGTTTGAGAACATGATGCTTATAATATAATATCATCTTGTGTAAGAGTTTTTTTTACTGTATGTATTTAGAATGTATTGTGAGCTATGTTCGAATTATAACATTTAATCGAAGTTCATGTCTTTTTTTGTTTAGCAATACACAAGCGTTGTTTTATCCCGTCGAAATGTTTTGTATAGGCCTATATCACTCAAATAAAGGTATGATGATTATAGGCCACGACAGAAATTCTTGACATGTTTTCTACGAGCGATAATATTCTTCCTCGGCGGTGGAAGTGGGGCCGAAATCACTCCATATTTTTTTCCCTTTTTATTTTCTGTCAATTCAGCAGTGAGGGTGATCAAGGCGTGTGTTGAGGTGGGAGGGGGGAGAGGGGGGAGGACGGAGCTTGGGAAGGGGTGGGGGGGAGTGTTTGGGAGGGATTCAGTTCAAAGGAAGAGCCCGAAGCATTGTGGTTTAGTGAGTGGAGCTTCATCCTAATTTCAGAACCCGGGTTGCGGTTCCTGTCAGAGCCTCGTGTGGAAAGTTCCGGATAACATAACCTCATTTTCACAAGCTGAGAAGACCAATCCTGCAGTAGATTGTAGATAACATAAACTGACGAGAATGTGAACTGACATGTGTTTTGGTGAGAGTAATAATAGAACTAATAAATGTCACGTACTAATAATTATTCATTGTATTATTACCATGATAACGTTGAAAATAGTAACATTATGGAAACAGAATGAATATATGAATAATATTGATGTTCATTATTATTATTATGCTAACGAAGGCTAGGCTATTAGTGTGTTTACATCCTATCACAAAAAAGATATACAAAGCCTCATCCTTCTTCCCCTCTACAGCCTGTCAACACCATATAATTCCGCCTCCCCCAACCCTTGTTACGTCACTCTCAGTGGGGGGATAACGAGATTGTCATAGGTTAGCGATGAAAGGGGGGTAGTAGTGGGAGAGGGGGTAGAAGGAGAGGGAGAGGGGATAGTGGTAGTGGTGGAAGAGGGGGAATGCCGAAGTTCAGTAGGAGAGAAAAGGTTGATTGCTGATGGTGGGGTTGGAAGGGAAAGGAAAGAGGGATGAGGAGTAGCAAGTGAATGGAGAGGTGTGGGTAGGAAATGGTGATGTTTTTGTATAGATAGGATAGAGAGAGGAATGGGTACATGAAGGAGAGAGCAGAATGGGTAGGGCAGGAGAGATACCGTATATGGGAAGGGAGGAGAGGCATGGGTAGGGAGAGAGGAGAGGTATGGCTAGGGAATGGGGAGAGATGAATGGGTAAAGAGGAGAAATAAATGGGTAGAGAGAGAAGAGGCATTGGTGGGGAGAGTGGAGGAGAGGTATGGATGGGATGAGGAGGAGAGGTATGGAATGGTATGGGTGGGGTGCAGAGGTGGAATGGATTGGGTGAGGAGGTAGTTCAATCAAAGAGAGAAATGAGGACAGCAGGGGGTATATGTGTGTGTGTGTGTGTATATATGTGTGTGTGTGTGTGTGTATATGTGTGTGTGTGTTGGTGGGTGACTGCTGCTAGTTGCCTCTTTTGGACCCCTGGAAACACACTACTTAGTTCTCTGTGTTCTTGTTATTCTCCTTTCTTACGGTAAGATATTTATAATCTACACGTTGCTTTTATTATTATTATTATTATTATTATTATTATTATTATTATTATTATTATTATTGTTATCTTGTATCGGTATTCTTTCTTTTTTGTCTATGTTATCCTTGTTGGTTATTCTTTCAATCTTCTTTCTGTTACTGTAATTCTCCCTCGTCTTTCTCATTCTTGCCTCAGTTATTTTTTTCTCTCCTTGTCTCTGTTACTTTTTCTTGTTTTACTCTTAGTTTCAGCTTTGTGTCATTCTGGTGTATTCTCGTATCTCAGTGTTGTCTACCCCTGCATGACGTCAAGTATATATTCATTCCAATAAAATTCTTCTTCACCATCCTTCCTCCACATCCTCTATACATCTACCAGGCTTTCCATTTCGACTGAGTGAGTGAGCCTCTCTCTATCTTTCCCTCTCCCTTCATCCCACTCGTGAATCCCCCAGGTGGAGTCTCGGTGAGATAGCAAAGGCAGAGTAGATTACAGGCCCCAACCAACCAGCCAGCCAGACAGCCATCAACTTCGTGGGGAAACTCGCTGGCCATAGTTGGAAAGAGGATATGTGTGTATGTGTATACGGTATGCATATAAGACTGTATGTATGTATTTATGCAAAGGGTGTGGGTGTTGTTTGATGAATGGATATGCGTGTGAAGGGAGTCTGAGATGTGTGTTTGTGTGTGTGAGAGAGAGAGAGAGAGAGAGAGAGAGAGAGAGAGAGAGAGAGAGAGAGAGAGAGAGAGAGAGAGAGAGAGAGAGAGAGAGAGAGATGGTACACACGACACTACTGTTACATGTTGAAGTAATGAGTAAGTGAATTGATCCCCTTTAACCCTCGTGCTCTAGGCTATTCTCACTTCATATGGTGGTACTGACAGAAACACACACAGACAGACGACTCTCCTTCACCCAACCCAACTACAATCTTGAATATACATTAACACACCTTGGATCGTAACATCACATCCTGAAGAGTGAATGGAACAATTGAACCCCGAAATCATATAGGCCTATTTAATATTTACTTGCAGCAAATAAGAATAGAGGATGAATCCGTGAAAGGGAGAATTATTTGTTGATGAATTGGAAAGTCTCTGATTCCTCCAAACTATACCATGAAATAGATCCCCTATTAAATACCATAGAGGACGTGTGTTATCTGTCATAGTTAGGAGGAAACAGTAACATTATCTTCCAATTTGGCAACTAGACAGTCTCCTTAAAGAACACAATATTATACCATAGAGACACTTCATTATCACCAACCTTACATGACAGCTAACTAATAAATTAAAAGATGAGCATTATCTGTTAATAAGGATGTATTCTCAAGACCATTTTCGTCATCACACTTTCTGCAGAAGACATAAATTTATTATATTACAAGATACGTTCATTAATTTTGGGATGAATTTATCTCTAAAAAACATTTCTACATTTCCTTTACAAAAATGTTGTGTACCCTTATGTAACTCCTGGCCTGTTTGAAGATTCTTTTACAGGGGTTATATAACAGTACCGTACAGGACATTCTTGTAAAGGAAGACTAATTCTCCCAAGAGTTTACGAACGCAGCTTGGAATGTTGTACAGTAATGTGCTCCATGGAAAGTGTGTGACCATGATGACCAAAATTTAAGAGATGATGCATAGTCTTTAGAGATTAATTCGTTAGTATTCATGTATGGTCTGTAAAAATATAGTGCTTATAGCTCTCTCTCTCTCTCTCTCTCTCTCTCTCTCTCTCTCTCTCTCTCTCTCTTCTCTCTCTCTCTCTCTCTCTCTCTCTCTCTCTCTCTCTCTCTCTCTCTCTCTCTCTCTCTCTCTCTCTCTCTCACACACACACACACACACACACACACACACACACACACACACACACACACACACACACACACACACACACACACACACACACACACACACACAGACACACACATCCCCTGTGTCCCATCTTTCGTTAGCTTTCTATTTTTTATCTTATTTTCTATTTTTCATCCTTTGCTTCCTTCTCTCCTTCACACCCCTGTCAGCTAAAACCAATTGGTCTCACAAATCAAACCCTTACACCCCACCCCCACCCACTCCCCCACCCCTTACCAACATGAGAGCCGTGTGGGCTGACCCGTGCAAAATGTATTGTGATCCAACATATTTTTCTTTTTCTCTCGGATGACTATTTTTGTTTATGGAATGCTGAGTGATCGTTTTCCGTGATATACATACATACATAATTACATACATGCATACATACATAATTACATACATACATACATACACATGCACTTCTGTCTACATCATCTTTATCATCGGTATCTTCATTATAAGCTGCTTATTATTATTATAACTTAAATTATTTTTCAAGCTAAGAAAATATAATGACCGTGAGATTATTCATTATACAATAAAGGAAATTATGTGACCTTTACTTCTACACGCGTTTCATTTGACGAGTTACGATACTATTCAACAACTAGGCTACCACAGAACAAACCACTTATACTTCACTATATTAATCTCTTATTTTGCCACAGTAGAGAATTATGGATCGCCTTAGATTCGCCAACAACAACAATTACACCTGATGATACAATGAGAATTTTTTTTTATATACAACGATAGATTTTTTTTTTTTTTTTTTTAGATAAGAGTAACCATTAAGGTGGAAGTACAGTGTTGGTAAATCTGCAGGGAGCAACTGCTGATTCCTCCAAACTATTCCAAGCAACAGAACACCATTATTTCTGTTCATCCATCCTGTTTCTTGGCATACTTTGGAGTAATCAAAGCACTCCAATGTAACAAAAGTGAGTTACCCCCTTAATATGATAGGGATTAGGAACGTCTACATAGAATTCTCTCAGCTTAATAATAATACACTTCAAGGATCAATATTAGTGGGTAAAACATGAATCACCAAGTTCCCATTATAATAAAGTGATAACGAGAGAGTTGAAAAAGAGGGTCACGTGCCAGAAACCTAATAATTGGCTAAGAGAGTATAACCACTGACCTAAATAATACAACAACTCCATGCAGCCAGTATACATAATAGAACCATCCTATATACTACTACTACTACTACTACTAATACTCCTGGTTGCTGGTCTGGTCATGTAAATCCTAATCTTGCATACAACCGGGCCGCGATAATCTTTGAAATATTTTCATTCTCTTTCCTAGCTCATTTAATCCTAACCTAACCTAACCTAGGCTAAACCTAACCTAAACTGGACCTAACCTAAACTGGACCTAACCTAACCTAAACTGGACCTAACCTAACCTAACCTAAACCTAACCTAACCTAACCTAAACTGGACCTAACCTAACCTAACCTAAACTGGACCTAACCTAAACTGGACCTAACCTAACCTAACCTTACCTAAACTGGACCTAACCTAACCTAAACTGGACCTAACCTAACCTAACCAAATCAAGCGCTGGCATATAGTCTACCCGTATAAAGTTCACGACTATACAGCGGTCCCCACATCACAGGACATTATCAGGCAGGTCAACCCCCGAGGCTCTGTGACACCCATAATATATTAGGGTAATCGATACTTTCCATTTTTCTTACTTCCAGCTCATTATGTATGTATGGTAATGGATTCACAGCAGGGTATATCGATGTGTGTGTGCGTGTGCGTGTGTGTGTGTGTGTGTGTGTGTGTGTGTGTGTGTGTGATTGTGTACAGTTTCTCTATCTCTCTATCTATTTCTGTCTGGTTGTGGTTTACTATCTGCAGCAGCATTATTATTTGTCTTGGTTGTGAAGCAAAGTAAATTATAAATCTCTTATGAAATTCACTCCCCTTCATCGATTCCAATCCCATCAAGTATAGCCTTTCTTTCTTGATGTTGTTTGCACCCTTCATCAACAAAATTACACTGTGTACTTATTCATTATGATCGCATTCCGGTGTGTGTATCCTATATCTTTACTCTTGATAATCCCACCAAATCATCGTAGATCAATTCCTTTATGAGTGTTCGCATTTAAATTTGTATATATAAAATTGTTTACGATTATCTACAAGTACATCTGTCATTACTTATACTCCCTTCATTTGATATCACATAGTCACTCTCCATCATATTTTATATATTCCATATGTTAATTGATATGTGTATAATATATATTATTTTCCCTTGATCCCATCCACTTTCATCTTTCAATAAAAACCCAGTCCTAATTGGGTTTTTTTGTTTTTATCCATTGTCATTTGTTTTACGGTGCTTATTGTGTGACGATTGGTTCCTTTTTTTCCCTCCACCCTGTTTTTGTTTGCAGCTGTTGCATCAGTTATTGTGTGTTGTGTGTGTGTGTGTGTGTCAAGGGAATCCAATCCTTTGTGACGCCCTGGTACCACTCTCGTAAATAACACGCCTCAGTAGAACAAATATCAGATTCTTAGACTTGCAAACTGTTATGAACTTTTGGTGTGGAAGTAACGTGACGTATGATCTGAAAGTGGCAATAACAGTGGGATAATGAAAGTGTGACGATGAAAGTGTTAATACATGTACTTGAATGAAAATGTTCAATGAATGTGTTAAACTTGCATGATCCAATTCCAGTGCTGGAATGATGTAATGTTATGGTCGTCAACGATGGAAGGGTACAAAACTATAACTCAAAACAATGTGAGATCATGTAGGTTGATCTAACCCATGCAGCATTATCTTTTTGAATGGTGGAAAACTATACCAATACTCTATTAAGTGAGACATTGCACAGTACTTCCTGTAAGATAAGATAATCTCATTCTGCCTCTTTTACAGGTGTGTTAGGAAGGAGGTGAGATGAAGTCGTCAGTGATAACCCTTCTAAGTGAGACATTGTTTGCTACTCCTTGTATTATAATCTAACCCAACTTTGCTTTATTACAGGTATATGAGGGAGGAGGTGAATGAGGTCGTCAGTGATAACCCTCCTAAGTATATTAATGTCCTCCACGTAAGGTAATCTAACCTAACTTTGCCTCTATTAATGTAATCCCTGTATGATAATCTAACCTAACCTAACTTTGCCTCTATTACAGGTGTGTGAGGGAGGAGGTGACATGTGGTCGTCAGTGGTTGGGGTTCTGGTGGGGACGTGCCTGGAGCCCGCCACAAGCACGCCATGTGTATAGACCACCCTCACGTCTACCTCCTGGGCGGCAGACACGGTAACCTCCCACTCAAGGACTTCTGGACCTTACGACCTCAGTGAGTAAACCACTATTTTTATTACACATAGTTATACATATATTATTAGTAGTAGTAATAGTAGTAGTAGTAGTAGTAGTAGTATTGTTATTGTTATTATATTATTATTATTTTTATTATTTTTATATTATTATTATTATTATTATTATTATTATTAGTAGTAGTAGTAGAGTAGTAGTAGTAGTAGTAGTAGTAGTAGCAGTAGTACGGTAGTAGTAGTATTGGTATTGTTATTATTGTCATAATTATTTTTTCTATTATTATTATTTTTGTTATTATTATTATTATTAATATTATTATTATTATTATTAATATTATTATTATTATTAATAATAATAATAATATTTTTTATTGTTATTATTATTATTATTATTATTATTATATTATTATTATTATTATTATTATTATTATTATTATTATCGTACCTGTGCAATCATACCGTCGTAGTTGTATTCGTCGATATCTTCACCATCATCCACTGTGTCACTGAAGGAGGAAGGCAATTCGTAACACATTTTTCTTTTCTCTTGTTGCTGTTAGTTCATTACGACCTGACCACGTGAATAACCTAATCTTCTCACCTGTCTTTACCTTTTAATTAACCCTTTAGCCCGTGAGTTTTCCTGTGGCGAATCAAGTATAAGTTAAAAAAGAATGACTGAAGATTGTTATTGGGCTGAAAATATAGTAGTAGACACATGCATTGTATGTATA
>JAWZYT010007053.1:7500-22500 GCA_034508575.1 Petrolisthes manimaculis | reverse complement strand
AGCGGGGCAGGGCAGTGGGGCGGGGCAGAGGGGCGGGGCGGCAGGGTTGCGGGGCGGTGGGGCAGCAGGTTAGGTTAGGTTAGGTTAAGGGTTAGGTTAGGTTAGGTTAGGTTAGGTTAAGGGTTAGGTTAGGTTAGGTTAGGTTAAGGGTTAGGTTAGGTTAGGTTAGGTTAAGGGTTAGGTTAGGTTAGGTTAGGTTAGGTTAGGTTAGGTTAGGTTAGGTTAAGGGTTAGGTTAGGTTAGGTTAGGTTAGGTTAAGGGTTAGGTTAGGTTAGGTTAGGTTAAGGGTTAGGTTAGGTTAGGTTAGGTTAGGTTAGGTTGGGTTAGGTTAGGTTAGGTTAGGTTAGGTTAGGGGCAGCGGGGCGGCAGGGCGGCGTGGCGGCAGGGCAGTGGGGCGGGGCGGCAGGGCAGTTGCGGGGCGGGGCAGCGGGGCGGCGTGGCAGCGGGGCGGCAGGGCAGCGGGGCGGGGCGGGGCGGGGAGGCGGGGCAGTTGCGAGGCGGGGTAGCGGGGCGGCGGGGCAACAGGGCGGTGGGGCAGCGGGATGCGGGGCAGCGGGGCGGGTCAGTGGGGCGGCGGGGCTTGACAGCGGGGCAGCAGGGCGTCGGAGCAGCGGGGCGGGGTGGCGGGGCGTCGGGGCAGCGGGGCAGGGCAGCGGGGCGGGGCAGTGGGGCAGTTGCGGGGCGGGGTGGCGGGGCGGCGGGGCAGCGGGGCAGCGGGGCGGGGCAGCGGGGCGGCGGGGCTTGACAGCGGGGCAGCAGGGCGTCGGGGCAGCGGGGCGTCGGGGCAGCGGGGCGGCAGGGCGGGGCAGTGGGGCAGTTGCGGGGCGGGGCGTCGGGGCAGCGGGGCGTCGGGGCGGCGGGGCAGCGGGGCGGGGCAGCGGGGCGTAGCAGTGGGGCAGTTGCGGGGCGGGGCAGTGGGGCGGCGGGGCTGGACAGCGGGGCAGCGGGGCGTCGGGGCAGCGGGGCAGTGGGGCAGGGTGGCGGGGCAGCGGGGTGGCGGGGCAGCGGGGCGGCAGGGCAGCGGGGCGGCGGGGCAGCGGGGTGACAGCCGGGCGGCGGCGGGGCAGTGGGGCAGGGCAGTGGGGCGGGGCAGCGGGGCGGGGCGGCGGGGCAGCGGGGCAGCAGGTTAGGGGTTAGGTTAGGTTAGGTTAGGTTAGGTTAAGGGTTAGGTTAGGTTAGGTTAGGTTAGGTTGGGTTAGGTTAGGTTAAGGGTTAGGTTAGGTTAGGTTAGGTTAGGTTAGGTTAAGGGTTAGGTTAGGTTAGGTTAGGTTAGGTTAGGTTGGGTTAGGTTAGGTTAGGTTAAGGGTTAGGTTAGGTTAGGTTAGGTTAGGTTAGGTTAGGTTAAGGGTTAGGTTAGGTTAGGTTAGGTTAGGTTGGGTTAGGTTAGGTTAGGTTAGGTTAGGTTAGGGGCAGCGGGGCGGCAGGGCAGTTGCGGGGCGGGGCAGCGTGGCGGCGTGGCAGCGGGGCGACAGGGCATCGGGGCAGCGGGGCGGGGCAGCGGGGCAGCGGGGCGGGGCGGGGATGCGGGGCAGTTGCGAGGCGGGGTAGCGGGGCGGCAGGGCAGCAGGGCGGCGGGGCAGCGGGATGCGGGGCAGCGGGGCGGGGCAGCGGGGCGGCGGGGCAGCGGGGCGGGGCAGCGGGGCGGGGCAGTTGCGGGGCGGGGCGGCGGGGCAGCGGGGCGGCGGGGCAGCGGGGCGGGGCAGTGGGGCGGCGGGGCTGGACAGCGGGGCAGCGGGGCGTCGGGGCAGCGGGGCAGTGGGGCAGGGTGGCGGGGCAGCGGGGTGGCGGGGCAGCGGGGCGGCAGGGCAGCGGGGCGGCGGGGCAGCGGGGTGACAGCCGGGCGGCGGCGGGGCAGTGGGGCAGGGCAGTGGGGCAGGGCAGCGGGGCGGGGCGGCGGGGCAGCGGGGCAGCAGGTTAGGGGTTAGGTTAGGTTAGGTTAGGTTAGGTTAAGGGTTAGGTTAGGTTAGGTTAGGTTAGGTTAGGTTAGGTTAAGGGTTAGGTTAGGTTAGGTTAGGTTGGGTTAGGTTAGGTTAGGTTAGGTTAGGTTAAGGGTTAGGTTAGGTTAGGTTAGGTTAGGTTGGGTTGGGTTAGGTTAGGTTAGGTTAGGTTAGGTTAGGTTAGGTTAAGGGTTAGGTTATGTTAGGTTAGGTTAGGTTAGGTTAGGTTGGGTTTGGTTAGGTTAGGTTAGGTTAGGTTAGGTCCCGGTAGTATACCACGGTTAGGCTATGTTAGGTTAGGTCCCGGTAGTCTGCCCCGGTTAGGTCCCGGTAGTCTGTCCCGGTTCTGTTATGTTAGGTTAGGTCCCGGTAGTCTGCCCCGGTTAGGTCCCGGTAGTCTGTCCCGGTTCTGTTATGTTAGGTTAGGTCCCGGTAGTCTGCCCCGGTTAGGTCCCGGTAGTCTGCCCCGGTTAGGCTATGTTAGGTTAGGTCCCGGTAGTTTGCCCCGGTTAGGTCTCGGTAGGTTAGGTTAGGTTTGGTTAGGTTAGGTTAGGTTAGGTTAGGTTAGGTTAGGTTAGGTTAGGTTAGGTTAGGTTAGGTTAGTATGCCCCGGTTAGGCTATGTTAGGTTAGGTCCCGGTAGTCTGCCCCGGTTAGGTCCCGGTAGTATGCCCCGGTTAGGCTATGTTAGGTTAGGTCCCGGTAGTCTGCCCCGGTTAGGCTATGTTAGGTTAGGTCCCGGTAGTTTGCCCCGGTTAGGTCCCGGTAGTCTGTCCCGGTTCTGTTATGTTAGGTTAGGTCCCGGTAGTCTGCCCCGGTTAGGTCCCGGTAGTCTGTCCCGGTTCTGTTATGTTAGGTTAGGTCCCGGTAGTCTGCCCCGGTTAGGTCCCGGTAGTCTGTCCCGGTTCTGTTATGTTAGGTTAGGTCCCGGTAGTCTGCCCCGGTTAGGTCTCGGTAGGTTAGGTTAGGTTAGGTTAGGTTAGGTTAGGTTAGGTTAGGTTAGGTTAGGTTAGGTTAGGTCTCGGTAGGTTAGGTTAGGTTAGGTTAGGTTAGGTTAGGTCCTGGTAGTATGCCCCGGTTAGGCTATGTTAGGTTAGGTCCCGGTAGTCTGCCCCGGTTAGGCTATGTTAGGTTAGGTCCCGGTAGTTTGCCCCGGTTAGGTCCCGGTAGTCTGTCCCGGTTCTGTTATGTTAGGTTAGGTCCCGGTAGTCTGCCCCGGTTAGGCTATGTTAGGTTAGGTCCCGGTAGTCTGCCCCGGTTAGGCTATGTTAGGTTAGGTCCCGGTAGTTTGCCCCGGTTAGGTCCCGGTAGTCTGTCCCGGTTCTGTTATGTTAGGTTAGGTCCCGGTAGTCTGCCCCGGTTAGGTCCCGGTAGTCTGTCCCGGTTCTGTTATGTTAGGTTAGGTCCCGGTAGTCTGCCCCGGTTAGGTCCCGGTAGTCTGTCCCGGTTCTGTTATGTTAGGTTAGGTCCCGGTAGTCTGCCCCGGTTAGGTCCCGGTAGTCTGTCCCGGTCCTGTTATGTTAGGTTAGGTCCCGGTAGTCTGCCCCGGTTAGGTCCCGGTAGTCTGTCCCGGTCCTGTTATGTTAGGTTAGGTCCCGGTAGTCTGCCCCGGTTAGGTCCCGGTAGTCTGTCCCGGTCCTGTTATGTTAGGTTAGGTCCCGGTAGTCTGCCCCGGTTAGGTCCCGGTAGTCTGCCCCGGTTAGGCTATGTTAGGTTAGGTCCCGGTAGTTTGCCCCGGTTAGGTCTCGGTAGGTTAGGTTAGGTTTGGTTAGGTTAGGTTAGGTTAGGTTAGGTTAGGTTAGGTTAGGTTAGGTTAGGTTAGTATGCCCCGGTTAGGCTATGTTAGGTTAGGTCCCGGTAGTCTGCCCCGGTTAGGTCCCGGTAGTATGCCCCGGTTAGGCTATGTTTGGTTAGGTCCCGGTAGTCTGCCCCGGTTAGGCTATGTTAGGTTAGGTCCCGGTAGTTTGCCCCGGTTAGGTCCCGGTAGTCTGTCCCGGTCCTGTTATGTTAGGTTAGGTCCCGGTAGTCTGCCCCGGTTAGGTCTCGGTAGGTTAGGTTAGGTTAGGTTAGGTTAGGTTAGGTCCTAGTAGTCTGCCCCGGTTAGGCTATGTTAGGTTAGGTCCCGGTAGTGTGCCCCGGTTAGGTCCCGGTAGTCTGTCCCGGTCCTGTTAGGTTAGGTTAGGTCCCGGTAGTCTGCCCCGGTTAGGTCCCGGTAGTCTGTCCCGGTCCTGTTATGTTAGGTTAGGTCCCGGTAGTCTGCCCCGGTTAGGTCTCGGTAGGTTAGGTTAGGTTAGGTTAGGTTAGGTTAGGTTAGGTCCTAGTAGTCTGCCCCGGTTAGGCTATGTTAGGTTAGGTCCCGGTAGTCTGCCCCGGTTAGGCTATGTTAGGTTAGGTCCCGGTAGTTTGCCCCGGTTAGGTCCCGGTAGTCTGTCACGGTCCTGTTATATTAGGTTAGGTCCCGGTAGTCTGCCCCGGTTAGGTCCCGGTAGTCTGTCCCGGTTCTGTTATGTTAGGTTAGGTCCCGGTAGTCTGCCCCGGTTAGGTCCCGGTAGTCTGTCCCGGTTCTGTTATGTTAGGTTAGGTCCCGGTAGTCTGCCCCGGTTAGGTCCCGGTAGTCTGTCCCGGTTCTGTTAGGTTAGGTTAGGTCCCGGTAGTCTGCCCCGGTTAGGTCCCGGTAGTCTGTCCCGGTCCTGTTATGTTAGGTTAGGTCCCGGTAGTCTGCCCCGGTTAGGTCCCGGTAGTCTGTCCCGGTCCTGTTATGTTAGGTTAGGTCCCGGTAGTCTGCCCCGGTTAGGTCCCGGTAGTCTGTCCCGGTCCTGTTATGTTAGGTTAGGTCCCGGTAGTCTGCCCCGGTTAGGTCCCGGTAGTCTGTCCCGGTCCTGTTATGTTAGGTTAGGTCCCGGTAGTCTGCCCCGGTTAGGTCCCGGTAGTCTGCCCCGGTTAGGCTATGTTAGGTTAGGTCCCGGTAGTTTGCCCCGGTTAGGTCTCGGTAGGTTAGGTTAGGTTTGGTTAGGTTAGGTTAGGTTAGGTTAGGTTAGGTTAGGTTAGGTTAGGTTAGGTTAGGTTAGGTTAGGTTAGTATGCCCCGGTTAGGCTATGTTAGGTTAGGTCCCGGTAGTCTGCCCCGGTTAGGTCCCGGTAGTATGCCCCGGTTAGGCTATGTTAGGTTAGGTCCCGGTAGTCTGCCCCGGTTAGGCTATGTTAGGTTAGGTCCCGGTAGTTTGCCCCGGTTAGGTCCCGGTAGTCTGTCCCGGTCCTGTTATGTTAGGTTAGGTCCCGGTAGTCTGCCCCGGTTAGGTCTCGGTAGGTTAGGTTAGGTTAGGTTAGGTTAGGTTAGGTCCTAGTAGTCTGCCCCGGTTAGGCTATGTTAGGTTAGGTCCCGGTAGTGTGCCCCGGTTAGGTCCCGGTAGTCTGTCCCGGTCCTGTTATGTTAGGTTAGGTCCCGGTAGTCTGCCCCGGTTAGGTCCCGGTAGTCTGTCCCGGTCCTGTTATGTTAGGTTAGGTCCCGGTAGTCTGCCCCGGTTAGGTCTCGGTAGGTTAGGTTAGGTTAGGTTAGGTTAGGTTAGGTTAGGTCCTAGTAGTCTGCCCCGGTTAGGCTATGTTAGGTTAGGTCCCGGTAGTCTGCCCCGGTTAGGCTATGTTAGGTTAGGTCCCGGTAGTTTGCCCCGGTTAGGTCCCGGTAGTCTGTCACGGTCCTGTTATGTTAGGTTAGGTCCCGGTAGTCTGCCCCGGTTAGGTCCCGGTAGTCTGTCCCGGTTCTGTTATGTTAGGTTAGGTCCCGGTAGTCTGCCCCGGTTAGGTCCCGGTAGTCTGTCCCGGTTCTGTTATGTTAGGTTAGGTCCCGGTAGTCTGCCCCGGTTAGGTCCCGGTAGTCTGTCCCGGTTCTGTTAGGTTAGGTTAGGTCCCGGTAGTCTGCCCCGGTTAGGTCCCGGTAGTCTGTCCCGGTCCTGTTATGTTAGGTTAGGTCCCGGTAGTCTGCCCCGGTTAGGTCCCGGTAGTCTGTCCCGGTCCTGTTATGTTAGGTTAGGTCCCGGTAGTCTGCCCCGGTTAGGTCCCGGTAGTCTGTCCCGGTCCTGTTATGTTAGGTTAGGTCCCGGTAGTCTGCCCCGGTTAGGTCCCGGTAGTCTGTCCCGGTCCTGTTATGTTAGGTTAGGTCCCGGTAGTCTGCCCCGGTTAGGTCCCGGTAGTCTGTCCCGGTCCTGTTATGTTAGGTTAGGTACCGGTAGTCTGCCCCGGTTAGGTCCCGGTAGTCTGTCCCGGTCCTGTTATGTTAGGTTAGGTCCCGGTAGTCTGCCCCGGTTAGGTCCCGGTAGTCTGTCCCGGTCCTGTTATGTTAGGTTAGGTCCCGGTAGTCTGCCCCGGTTAGGTCCCGGTAGTCTGTCCCGGTCCTGTTATGTTAGGTTAGGTCCCGGTAGTCTGCCCCGGTTAGGTCCCGGTAGTCTGTCCCGGTCCTGTTATGTTAGGTTAGGTCCCGGTAGTCTGCCCCGGTTAGGTCCCGGTAGTCTGTCCCGGTCCTGTTATGTTAGGTTAGGTCCCGGTAGTCTGCCCCGGTTAGGTCCCGGTAGTCTGTCCCGGTCCTGTTATGTTAGGTTAGGTCCCGGTAGTCTGCCCCGGTTAGGTCCCGGTAGTCTGCCCCGGTTAGGCTATGTTAGGTTAGGTCCCGGTAGTTTGCCCCGGCTAGGTCTCGGTAGGTTAGGTTAGGTTTGGTTAGGTTAGGTTAGGTTAGGTTAGGTTAGGTTAGGTTAGGTTAGGTTAGGTTAGGTTAGGTTAGTATGCCCCGGTTAGGCTATGTTAGGTTAGGTCCCGGTAGTCTGCCCCGGTTAGGTCCCGGTAGTATGCCCCGGTTAGGCTATGTTAGGTTAGGTCCCGGTAGTCTGCCCCGGTTAGGCTATGTTAGGTTAGGTCCCGGTAGTTTGCCCCGGTTAGGTCCCGGTAGTCTGTCCCGGTCCTGTTATGTTAGGTTAGGTCCCGGTAGTCTGCCCCGGTTAGGTCTCGGTAGGTTAGGTTAGGTTAGGTTAGGTTAGGTTAGGTCCTAGTAGTCTGCCCCGGTTAGGCTATGTTAGGTTAGGTCCCGGTAGTGTGCCCCGGTTAGGTCCCGGTAGTCTGTCCCGGTCCTGTTATGTTAGGTTAGGTCCCGGTAGTCTGCCCCGGTTAGGTCCCGGTAGTCTGTCCCGGTCCTGTTATGTTAGGTTAGGTCCCGGTAGTCTGCCCCGGTTAGGTCTCGGTAGGTTAGGTTAGGTTAGGTTAGGTTAGGTTAGGTTAGGTCCTAGTAGTCTGCCCCGGTTAGGCTATGTTAGGTTAGGTCCCGGTAGTCTGCCCCGGTTAGGCTATGTTAGGTTAGGTCCCGGTAGTTTGCCCCGGTTAGGTCCCGGTAGTCTGTCACGGTCCTGTTATGTTAGGTTAGGTCCCGGTAGTCTGCCCCGGTTAGGTCCCGGTAGTCTGTCCCGGTTCTGTTATGTTAGGTTAGGTCCCGGTAGTCTGCCCCGGTTAGGTCCCGGTAGTCTGTCCCGGTTCTGTTATGTTAGGTTAGGTCCCGGTAGTCTGCCCCGGTTAGGTCCCGGTAGTCTGTCCCGGTTCTGTTAGGTTAGGTTAGGTCCCGGTAGTCTGCCCCGGTTAGGTCCCGGTAGTCTGTCCCGGTCCTGTTATGTTAGGTTAGGTCCCGGTAGTCTGCCCCGGTTAGGTCCCGGTAGTCTGTCCCGGTCCTGTTATGCTAGGTTAGGTCCCGGTAGTCTGCCCCGGTTAGGTCCCGGTAGTCTGTCCCGGTCCTGTTATGTTAGGTTAGGTCCCGGTAGTCTGCCCCGGTTAGGTCCCGGTAGTCTGTCCCGGTCCTGTTATGTTAGGTTAGGTCCCGGTAGTCTGCCCCGGTTAGGTCCCGGTAGTCTGTCCCGGTCCTGTTATGTTAGGTTAGGTACCGGTAGTCTGCCCCGGTTAGGTCCCGGTAGTCTGTCCCGGTCCTGTTATGTTAGGTTAGGTCCCGGTAGTCTGCCCCGGTTAGGTCCCGGTAGTCTGTCCCGGTCCTGTTATGTTAGGTTAGGTCCCGGTAGTCTGCCCCGGTTAGGTCCCGGTAGTCTGTCCCGGTCCTGTTATGTTAGGTTAGGTCCCGGTAGTCTGCCCCGGTTAGGTCCCGGTAGTCTGTCCCGGTCCTGTTATGTTAGGTTAGGTCCCGGTAGTCTGCCCCGGTTAGGTCCCGGTAGTCTGTCCCGGTCCTGTTATGTTAGGTTAGGTCCCGGTAGTCTGCCCCGGTTAGGTCCCGGTAGTCTGCCCCGGTTAGGCTATGTTAGGTTAGGTCCCGGTAGTTTGCCCCGGTTAGGTCTCGGTAGGTTAGGTTAGGTTTGGTTAGGTTAGGTTAGGTTAGGTTAGGTTAGGTTAGGTTAGGTTAGGTTAGGTTAGGTTAGGTTAGTATGCCCCGGTTAGGCTATGTTAGGTTAGGTCCCGGTAGTCTGCCCCGGTTAGGTCCCGGTAGTATGCCCCGGTTAGGCTATGTTAGGTTAGGTCCCGGTAGTCTGCCCCGGTTAGGCTATGTTAGGTTAGGTCCCGGTAGTTTACCCCGGTTAGGTCCCGGTAGTCTGTCCCGGTCCTGTTATGTTAGGTTAGGTCCCGGTAGTCTGCCCCGGTTAGGTCTCGGTAGGTTAGGTTAGGTTAGGTTAGGTTAGGTTAGGTCCTAGTAGTCTGCCCCGGTTAGGCTATGTTAGGTTAGGTCCCGGTAGTGTGCCCCGGTTAGGTCCCGGTAGTCTGTCCCGGTCCTGTTATGTTAGGTTAGGTCCCGGTAGTCTGCCCCGGTTAGGTCCCGGTAGTCTGTCCCGGTCCTGTTATGTTAGGTTAGGTCCCGGTAGTCTGCCCCGGTTAGGTCTCGGTAGGTTAGGTTAGGTTAGGTTAGGTTAGGTTAGGTCCTAGTAGTCTGCCCCGGTTAGGCTATGTTAGGTTAGGTCCCGGTAGTCTGCCCCGGTTAGGCTATGTTAGGTTAGGTCCCGGTAGTTTGCCCCGGTTAGGTCCCGGTAGTCTGTCACGGTCCTGTTATGTTAGGTTAGGTCCCGGTAGTCTGCCCCGGTTAGGTCCCGGTAGTCTGTCCCGGTTCTGTTATGTTAGGTTAGGTCCCGGTAGTCTGCCCCGGTTAGGTCCCGGTAGTCTGTCCCGGTTCTGTTATGTTAGGTTAGGTCCCGGTAGTCTGCCCCGGTTAGGTCCCGGTAGTCTGTCCCGGTTCTGTTAGGTTAGGTTAGGTCCCGGTAGTCTGCCCCGGTTAGGTCCCGGTAGTCTGTCCCGGTCCTGTTATGTTAGGTTAGGTCCCGGTAGTCTGCCCCGGTTAGGTCCCGGTAGTCTGTCCCGGTCCTGTTATGTTAGGTTAGGTCCCGGTAGTCTGCCCCGGTTAGGTCCCGGTAGTCTGTCCCGGTCCTGTTATGTTAGGTTAGGTCCCGGTAGTCTGCCCCGGTTAGGTCCCGGTAGTCTGTCCCGGTCCTGTTATGTTAGGTTAGGTCCCGGTAGTCTGCCCCGGTTAGGTCCCGGTAGTCTGTCCCGGTCCTGTTATGTTAGGTTAGGTACCGGTAGTCTGCCCCGGTTAGGTCCCGGTAGTCTGTCCCGGTCCTGTTATGTTAGGTTAGGTCCCGGTAGTCTGCCCCGGTTAGGTCCCGGTAGTCTGTCCCGGTCCTGTTATGTTAGGTTAGGTCCCGGTAGTCTGCCCCGGTTAGGTCCCGGTAGTCTGTCCCGGTCCTGTTATGTTAGGTTAGGTCCCGGTAGTCTGCCCCGGTTAGGTCCCGGTAGTCTGTCCCGGTCCTGTTATGTTAGGTTAGGTCCCGGTAGGTTAGGTTAGGTCCCGTTAGTCTGTCCCGGTTCTGTTATGTTAGGTTAGGTCCCGGTAGTCTGCCCCGGTTAGGTCCCGGTAGTCTGCCCCGGTTAGGTCCTGGTAGTCTGGTGTGGTCTAGGTTAGGTTAGGTAATATTACTACTACTACTAATATTACTACTACTACTACTAATTCTAATAGGAAGAGGTTAGGTTAAATAAGGCTTGGTTTGGTTAGGCTGTCGAGAAGAAGCCCAAAAAATTTTTTATTTCGCCTCTAAATCCAAAAAATGGCCCCCCCAAGCCCTTGTTTTACCCTCCCCCACCCCACCAACTACCCCGGCGGCTTACGACCTTATATATATTCGACAAAAATCGCCAACACCCCCATTTTAGCCAATCACAACTCACCTTGGGGCTACAAAACTGGGCTACAAAACATTGGTAACACTGCTTCTACCCTTCACACTTGGGCTACAGGTGGCTAGTGGTGGCTACAACACCATGGCAACACTGCATTTACACATTCGAGTCAATTTCACTTTTCATCTACTATATTGCACACCTTTAGACTTCACTTTAATCTACATCATTTTTAATACTACTATTTCACTTTTAGTACACATTATTCGTTTTCAAGGGCATTATTTTCATTTCATTTCATTGCAAATGTTTCTTTGTTTACATGTGTGTGTGAGAGAGAAAGAGAGAGAGAGTCGTAAGTATAGCCAGAACAAAAGCCTGAATTGGCAATACTACTACTACTACTACTACTACTACTAGTACTACTACTACTACTACTACTACTAATAATAATAATAATGATAATAATAATAATAATAATAATAATAATGAATAATTTCTAATCTATATATCTAATATATAATAGCATGGTGTATATAATCACGTTTTCTTTAGTGGTAGAAACGGGATAGAAAATTTGTTAAGTTCATCCCTATATAAGTCAGAATTCCCTGCCTGCCTGCCTACCTGCCTGCCTCCCTACCCTCCTGCCTGCCTGCCTACCTGCCTGCCTGCCTACCTGCCTGCCTGCCTCCCTACCTGCCTGCCTGCCTGCCTGCCTGCCTGCCTGCCTGCCTACCTGCCTGCCTGCCTACCTGCCTGCCTGCCTACCTGCCTGCCTCCCTACCTGCCTGACTGCCTGTTAAAACACGTTTTTTGGGCCCAAAAAGTCGATTTGTGCATGCATCTTCGATACCCTGAAAATTGAAATTTTTCTAGCACAGTACAAATCGACTTTTTGGGCCAAAAAAACGTGTTTTAGCATTTTTTTTGCCTGAAAATTGAAATTTTTCTAGCACTGTACAAATCGACTTTTTGGGCAAAAAAAACGTGTTTTAGCATTTTTTTTGCCTGAAAATTGAAATTTTTCTAGCACAGTACAAATCGACTTTTTGGGCCAAAAAAACGTGTTTTAGCATTTTTTTTGCCTGAAAATTGAAATTTTTCTAGCACAGTACAAATCGACTTTTTGGGCCAAAAAAACGTGTTTTAGCATTTTTTTTGCCTGAAAATTGAAATTTTTCAAGCACAGTACAAATCGACTTTTTGGGCCAAAAAAACGTGTTTTAGCATTTTTTTTGCCTGAAAATTGAAATTTTTCTAGCACTGTACAAATCGACTTTTTGGGCCAAAAAAACGTGTTTTTGCATTTTTTTTGCCTGAAAATTGAAATTTTTCTAGCACTGTACAAATCGACTTTTTGGGCCAAAAAAACGTGTTTTTGCATTTTTTTTGCCTGAAAATTGAAATTTTTCTAGCACTGTACAAATCGACTTTTTGGGCCAAAAAAACGTGTTTTTGCATTTTTTTTGCCTGAAAATTGAAATTTTTCTAGCACTGTACAAATCGACTTTTGGGGCCAAAAAAAACGTGTTTTAGCATTTTTTTTGCCTGAAAATTGAAATTTTTCTAGCACAGTACAAATCGACTTTTTGGGCCAAAAAAACGTGTTTTAGCATTTTTTTTTGCCTGAAAATTGATTTTTTTCTAGCACAGTACAAATTGACTTTTTGGGCCAAAAAAACGTGTTTTAGCATTTTTTTTGCCTGAAAATTGAAATTTTTCTAGCACAGTACAAATCGACTTTTTGGGCCAAAAAACGTGTTTTAGCATTTTTTTTGCCTGAAAATTGAAATTTTTCTAGCACTGTACAAATCGACTTTTTGGGCCAAAAAAACGTGTTTTAGCATTTTTTTTGCCTGAAAATTGAAATTTTTCTAGCACTGTACAAATCGACTTTTTGGGCCAAAAAAACGTGTTTTTGCATTTTTTTTGCCTGAAAATTGAAATTTTTCTAGCACAGTACAAATCGACTTTTTGGGCCAAAAAAATGTGTTTTAGCATTTTTTTTGCCTGAAAATTGAAATTTTTCTAGCACAGTACAAATCGACTTTTTGGGCCCAAAAAACGTGTTTTAGCATTTTTTTTGCCTGAAAATTGAAATTTTTCTAGCACAGTACAAATCGACTTTTTGGGCCAAAAAAACGTGTTTTAGCATTTTTTTTGCCTGAAAATTGAAATTTTTCTAGCACAGTACAAATCGACTTTTTGGGCCAAAAAAACGTGTTTTAGCATTTTTTTTGCCTGAAAATTGAAATTTTTCTAGCACAGTACAAACCGACTTTTTGGGCCAAAAAAACGTGTTTTATCATTTTTTTTGCCTGAAAATTGAAATTTTTCTAGCACAGTACAAATCGACTTTTTGGGCCAAAAAAACGTGTTTTAGCATTTTTTTTGCCTGAAAATTGAAATTTTTCTAGCACAGTACAAATCGACTTTTTGGGCCAAAAAACGTGTTTTAGCATTTTTTTTGCCTGAAAATTGAAATTTTTCTAGCACAGTACAAATCGACTTTTTGGGCCAAAAAAACGTGTTTTAGCATTTTTTTTGCCTGAAAATTGAAATTTTTCTAGCACAGTACAAATCGACTTTTTGGTCCAAAAAAACGTGTTTTTGCATTTTTTTTGCCTGAAAATTGAAATTTTTCTAGCACTGTACAAATCGACTTTTTGGGCCAAAAAAACGTGTTTTTGCCTTTTTTTTGCCTTAAAATTGAAATTTTTCAAGCACAGTACAAATCGACTTTTTGGGCCAAAAAAACGTGTTTTAGCATTTTTTTTGCCTGAAAATTGAAATTTTTCTAGCACAGTACAAATCGACTTTTTGGGCCAAAAAAACGTGTTTTAGCATTTTTTTTGCCTGAAAATTGAATTTTTTCTAGCACAGTACAAATCGACTTTTTGGGCCAAAAAAACGTGTTTTAGCATTTTTTTTGCCTGAAAATTGAAATTTTTCTAGCACAGTACAAATCGACTTTTTGGGCCAAAAAAACGTGTTTTAGCATTTTTTTTGACTGAAAATTGAAATTTTTCTAGCACAGTACAAATCGACTTTTTGGGCCAAAAAAACGTGGTTTAGCATTTTTTTTGCCTGAAAATTGAATTTTTTCTAGCACAGTACAAATCGACTTTTTGGGCCAAAAAAACGTGTTTTAGCATTTTTTTTGCCTGAAAATTGATTTTTTTCTAGCACAGTACAAATCGACTTTTTGGGCCAAAAAAACGTGTTTTAGCATTTTTTTTGCCTGAAAATTGAAATTTTTCTAGCACAGTACAAATCGACTTTTTGGGCCAAAAAAACGTGTTTTAGCATTTTTTTTGCCTGAAAATTGAAATTTTTCTAGCACAGTACAAATCGACTTTTTGGGCCAAAAAAACGTGTTTTAGCATTTTTTTTGCCTGAAAATTGAAATTTTTCTAGCACAGTACAAATCGACTTTTTGGGCCAAAAAAACGTGTTTTAGCATTTTTTTTGCCTGAAAATTGAAATTTTTCTAGCACAGTACAAATCGACTTTTTGGGCCAAAAAAACGTGTTTTAGCATTTTTTTTGCCTGAAAATTGAAATTTTTCTAGCACAGTACAAATCGACTTTTTGGGCCAAAAAAACGTGTTTTAGCATTTTTTTTGCCTGAAAATTGAAATTTTTCTAGCACAGTACAAATTGACTTTTTGGGCCAAAAAAAACGTGTTTTAGCATTTTTTTTGCCTGAAAATTGAAATTTTTCTAGCACAGTACAAATCGACTTTTTGGGCCAAAAAAACGTGTTTTAGCATTTTTTTTGCCTGAAAATTGAAATTTTTCTAGCACAGTACAAATCGACTTTTTGGGCCAAAAAAACGTGTTTTAGCATTTTTTTTGCCTGAAAATTGAAATTTTTCTAGCACAGTACAAATCGACTTTTTGGGCCAAAAAAACGTGTTTTAGCATTTTTTTTGCCTGAAAATTGAAATTTTTCTAGCACAGTACAAATCGACTTTTTGGGCCAAAAAAACGTGTTTTAGCATTTTTTTTGCCTGAAAATTGAAATTTTTCTAGCACAGTACAAATTGACTTTTTGGGCCAAAAAAAACGTGTTTTAGCATTTTTTTTGCCTGAAAATTGAAATTTTTCTAGCACAGTACAAATCGACTTTTTGGGCCAAAAAAACGTGTTTTAGCATTTTTTTTGCCTGAAAATTGAAATTTTTCTAGCACAGTACAAATCGACTTTTTGGGCCAAAAAAACGTGTTTTAGCATTTTTTTTGCCTGAAAATTGAAATTTTTCTAGCACAGTACAAATCGACTTTTTGGGCCAAAAAAACGTGTTTTAGCATTTTTTTTGCCTGAAAATTGAAATTTTTCTAGCACAGTACAAATCGACTTTTTGGGCCAAAAAAACGTGTTTTAGCATTTTTTTTGCCTGAAAATTGAAATTTTTCTAGCACAGTACAAATCGACTTTTTGGGCCAAAAAAACGTGTTTGTGAGGGCGAAACACCACTTTACTTCTCCGGACTATTGGGGTGCTGATTGGCAGTCGGATGAGTTTGAAGAAATGCTCGACTCGTCTACTACAAGATTTATTGAAGCCTCAGTGTCCCGTTTCATCTCCTTCTGAAGCCCAACCGAGTTTACTACAGGACTCCACTTACCTTCAGTCGGCAGAGCACTCTCAGCATCACACCAAGAAAGCTGCTCTCCTCGCTGGCTACCTGAGCTCTCCGATTGCTGTGATATTTATTGTGTAGTGGACTTGGGGTCAATTCCCTAGTATTAAGAGCATTACCGTGATCATTGGTTGCTCTGGGCTATTTGTTGTACATATTTTATGTGTGTGAAGAGTAATTCCGGGAAACAAAGAATATACTCAACTCCGTTTGTTTATTGTGTTTATCTCAATCCACGGTTCCTTACTATCACCTTGTTCAGACTTGCCTGGTTTCATG
>JAWZYT010007052.1:5000-22500 GCA_034508575.1 Petrolisthes manimaculis | reverse complement strand
GCCACTCAGGTCGATAGCTCCCCGGGGCGTGACTGAGAGGGTCAAGGAAGTAAGAGCATCAGGGTCAGGCGCCTCTGCCAATCAGATCACACCACCGCCGCCACCGCCACCACCACCACACAATCAGATCACACCGTCACTATACCAACACCACCCATACCACCACCACCACGTCACAATCAGATCACACCACCACCAACACCATCACCACACAATCAGATCACACCATCACTACCAACACCACCACACAATCAGAAGAGGTTATCAGACCACAACACAACCCATCTCAATCAGTAACCAGCCCATCAGAAAACGGAAATCAACCAGTCAAGTCAATTAATTTACAGGAACAACAACAACAACAACAACAACGAGTTAAGGAGAAAGTATATTATTGATTCATTAAAGTGTCATGAGTCCTCCAAAGTGTGCCACGAAACAGACCAACTATAGATTAATACTAAACTAATGTTGGTCTTGTTGTTGCTTGGAATACTTTGGAGGAATCAGATGCTCCAGATATTTTTACCAACACGGTTATACCCACTTACAACCTATCAGAGAGTAAATATAGTCAAACAGAACAGCCTATCAGAATACATATGCTAGCCACTCAGTATATACCCACTTACAAACCTATCAGAGGGTAAAAATAGTCAAACAGAACAGCCTATCAGAATACATATGCCAGCCACTCAGTATATAAGGCAATGAACTGATAGATAAGGTTCTTAGGACACTCTGGCCAATCAGTTCTTACCAATCACTTCCATATAATAACAATCAGAGCAGATGAAGAGTCATTTGTTATGTTATGAACGAACGAACAATCAGAAATTATAAAAGCCTATCAGAAAACTTAGAAAATATGAGGAGCAAGGCCAACCAATCAGAAATACGTTGCAAATTATCAGAATACGGTAGCGAATGAGAAGACAATAATCAGGCCAATCAGAAAGGGAAGGTGCAAACCAATCAGGGACAACACACAGCTTATCAGAAGCACTTATCAGATGGAGAGAACAAACAGACCAATCACAACCAAAGAACAGCTTGAAAAAAATTCTTGCCAATCAGAAGACAGTCAATCAATAACAGTCAATCAATCAAACGACAGTCCTAGCCAATCAGAAGGAAAACAGGCAATCAGAGGCCAGAGTAGACAGATAATAGCCCAGACATTCAGGTGTTAAGAATCGCACAAGAAAAAGTCAATCAGAACTCAATAATGAATGATCGACTAATCAGAAAAAAAGAATAAAAATGTTAATGAGTCGATCAATCAGAAGAAAAAAAATAGTAATGTTAATGAATCAACCCATCAGAAGAGAGACATACATACTTACAATCAGAAGACACCACCAGAAAATCAGAGGGAAAAAATTACCCATCAGAAGCAGTTACCTCATCAGTAGAAAAAGGAAATCAGATGGAAATACATATATCGGTACCCATCAGAAGTAGGTGCCTAATTCAGTTGACGACGGTGGGAAATCAGAGAAACCTATCAGAAAAATATTAGTATCCAGGAAGAAGAGGGGAGTTAGTTTATCTCAGTCGGTACTACCAGCCAATCAGAAGTGACCCCTAACTATCAGATACTATGGCAGACTGGGAGGCAGAACACAGGAAATCACCAGCCACTCAGAACAAAGCATTAGAAGCATTAGATAATCAGAAAGCTACAGTGACCAGCAAGAGGACAGCCATCAATCAACCAATCAGAAAGCAATCAGCCAATCAGAAAGCAATTAGCCAATCAGAAAGCAATGACAGCCAGGCACAGAAAAGCTTAATTGAAATGAAAAGCGAGCAAACATTATAATAATTTATATATATATAATAATAATAATTAATTAGTTAATAAATGAAAATATGGTCCAGTCAGAACGCTAAACCTTGGAAACAGCCAATCAGACGACAGCTTAGGTACGGTCAACACACACACATACTCAGCCAATCAGCAAAGGCCTATCAGGGGATCTCAAAAAAAAAAAAAAAAAAAAAACACGATCAAAACACAAGTCAAGCAAAGCATCAAACGTCGAAAATAAAATTAATTACGTAAACATGTCTAGTAATATAATAATGTATAAAATTAATTACGTCTATAACTAGTAATGTAATAATGTATGAAATTAATTAGGTATATATGTCTAGTAATATAATAATGTATAAAGCTCATTACGTCTATAACTAATAATAATCATATAATTAATTTCGTACTGTACACTGCATAGGGTGTCAATATTTCCCTCTGACAACATTATTTTCTGCCAACACGAATTATTTCTCCAACGATTAATTTCTGCCAACACGAATTATTTCTCCAACGATTAATTTCTGACAACACGAATTATTTCTCCAACGATTAATTTCTGCCAACACGAATTTCTCCAAACATTAACCTCTAGAGACAATATTAATTTCTGCCAACACAGATTATTTCTCCAAACATTAATCTCTCCCAACCTAAATTTCTGCCGACATCAATAATATTTACCATTATAATTTCTCCCTACATTAATAATTCCCAACCTGAATCTCTTCCTAAACTAATCACTACCAATCTAAATTTCTGCCAACATTATTTTTACCGACCAGAATCTCTCCTCACCTAAATTTCTACCAAAATTATTCCTTACCATCATAAATCCCTACCACGTTAAATTAATCTCTAACAACATATAATATCTCTACCAACCTAAATCCCTGGTTAAGATTAATCTCTCGGTTGGTAGATATTCAGGTAGGTAGAGATTTAAAGCTTTGTATTCCTTTGTATTCCTTTTGTATTCCTTTGTATTACTTTGTGCCTTGGGTCAGGATGTAACTATCGATAACTTCAGTGAACAGTACAGGAAATGGATATAGAGTCTAGTTGCCTTATGTATTGTTTGTGGGTTGTAGTTGTATTGTATTATATTCTGGTGATGATGGTATACGTATGGTCTGTCTATCTGCACCCATTATTTGTAAGACGAATCAGAATTGGTCGAAGGGGTTGTTGATCAGTATGAAGCATATGAGATTAATAAGAATAAAAATAAATTGTCTGTGATATCGCCTGTGAACTTTTATGGTCAACCAATAAAAAATAACAATTGATAGAGACGGAGCCTTCATTATAATCATTGTCATTATTATTTTTATTATTATTACGTTCCCAGTTTCTTCCACGACTAAAATAATAACGTTGTGAATTAATCGACTACGAGCTTAAAGGTAAACTCCCCTCCTCGTGTCCATCACTTGCTACTACTGTACTGAGGTAAACCCGTTTCACCTCGACGCCGCAAGACAGACAGACATCAGGAAAACATTCGACCCTGCATGTGCTTCCCAGGAGGTCAATGACACTGACTGGGGATCAAAGCACTAACCACCACCACCACCACTACCACTACCACCACTACCACTACTACCATCACCACCACTTGGCACCGACGCGTTCCTACTTTCTTTTTTCTTTTTCTTTTTTCCTCCTTTCATAGACGCGATTCTCCCCGGCCGCTTGCACTGAAGGAATAAGAAAAATAAAAAATAAAAAAATAAAATAGAAGGCTCAGTGGTCTTTTCATATATACTGTGTGTGTGTGTGTAATCTCTGAGTATATATATTCAATATGGGGTTTAATTAAAAGGAAAGTACTGACTGATATTCATTTCCTGGTGTGTACGTAACATTCAGAATTGGCCACTCAGATGTTGAATGCACTGATCATTTTATAAAGGTCCCTCTTTTTCGCTATTCACCATTCAGATTATTAATTTATGGGTTTATCAGAGTTATGTGTACGACAGACAGACATTCAGACCGGCCACTCAGACCCCGATTATACGAAGGTTATAGGGCCAATCTGTGCAGGACCATTAAAAAAATTTGGGTTATTATTAAGATCCAATCAGCTCACTTTCTTTGCCGGTCAAAATGAACCCGTTAATTACCCTTTGAATAGCTTTTCCTTCTCTCTCTCTCTCTCTCTCTCTCTCTCTCTCTCTCTCTCTCTCTCTCTCTCTCTCTCTCTCTCTCTCTCTCTCTCTCTCTCTCTCTCTCTCTCCTTAACCTCTATTTAGATTTCCTTTCCTTATTCCTTTTCCCTTCGCATCCTCCCTTTTCTCTCCCTGTCCTCCCTCACCTTAGTAGCTCTCTTTCTCTCCCTCCCTCCCTCCCTCCTCTTGATCTCCTTACTTCCTTTTCTCTACCCTTCCTCCCTCCCTCCTTCCTCCCTCCCTCCTTCCTTCCCCCCTCCCTCCTCTTCTGATTAATTGATAACACACGTGTATCAAAGTACCCACTGCATACCTGTTCTCTCCCTACACCTGTTCTTTCTACACCTGTTCTCTCTACACCTGTTCTCCCTACACCTGTTCTCCCTACACCTGTTCTCCTTACACCTGTTCGCTCAACACTATCACCTCCACACCTGTCCATTTCCAAACCTGTCTTCCCCACACTTGTTTTCCACACACCTACCCAATCCTCAACTGTCTCCCACACCTGTGTCTCTCCCTCTCTACTCCAAACTTTCCCTCCTGTCACTCAATTCCTCCCTTCACGTTCTCTCTCTCTCTCTCTCTCTCTCTCTCTCTCTCTCTCTCTCTCTCTCTCTCTCTCTCTATATATATATATATATATATATATATATATATATATATATATATGTGTGTGTGTGTGTGTGTGTGTGAGTTGTCTCGCCCCCCTTCTCTCTGTGTTTGAGTGTGTGTGAGTCGTCCCCCTCTCCCTCCTTTCCCCTCTTTCTCACTCTCTCTCTCTCTCTCTCCTGCTCCCAATAGACGCCTAGAGAGAGAGAGACAGAGAGAGAGAGAGAGGGGGGGTGTGTGTTTAGGGGGTACACGAGGAAGGTGGCGTCCCCCGGGGCTCCCTCAACTCACTCTCCCTGACGACCTCCATCCACTACATAACATTGCTCCCTATTCCTGCTCCCAGTTCCATTAGCTTTCTGTCTCCTTCACTCTCTCTTCTCCCAATTATTCCAGCTCTCAATTCCAGCTTCTTCACTCTTCCTGCTCCCAATTATTCCAGCTTTCAAATCCAGCTTCTTCAATCTCCCTGCTCCCAATTCCAGCTTCTTCACTCTCTCTTCTCCCAATTTTTCCAGCTCTCAAATCCAACTTCTTCACTCTTCCTGCTCCCAATTCCAGCATCTTTCCATTTCCTTCACTCTCCCTTCTCTTCATTCCAGCATCTTTCCATCTCCTTCATTTTCCCTTGTCCCTATTCCAGCATCATTCCATCTGTTTCATTTCCTATATTCTCTATTCCAGCATCTTTCTATCTCATTCATTCTCCCTTCTCCCTCTTCCATTATCTTTCCAGCTTCTTCATTCTCACTTCCTCCTATTCCAGTTGCTTTCCATCACCTTCATTCTCCCTTATCCTACTCCATTATCTTTCTACCTCATTCATTCTCCTTTTCCATTATCCTTCCAGCTTCCCCCTCACCCCTCCTCACTTTTCCATAATCTTTCCATGACCCATACTTACACTATATAGATAATAACACCATGCTAACAGAACTATATTGTATACTGTTTTATTACTCTTTTCTTATTCTACTCCCTTTCATTCTCTCATTTCTTTTCCCGAATTTCTTCTATGTAACCTTTCCGTTCCATTCTCTTTCCATGGATTTACTCTTCTTTATTACTTCTGTTATTTTTTCCCCAATTTCTTGTTCTTATTTTTTCATTCTTTACTCTCCCCTGTCACTTTGTTTCCCTCTTTTCTCCATTTTCTGTTGTAATTTCCTTTTTTTTTCCTGTGTCCTCTTTTTCTCTCTACGCTTCCCAGTCTTTTATTGTCTACATTCCTTCACGCTATTTTATATTTCCCATTCTTTTATATTCTTATCTATTTGAACTATTATTTTTTCCTATTTATCTATCTATTTATTTCTCTCCTATTTCATACCCTTATCACCTACTAGACTTTTATTATCTATTTTTATCTATTCTTATCTATTTGGACTATTATATTTTCCTATTTATCTATCTATTTATTTCTCTCCTATTTCATACCCTTATCACCTACTAGACTTTTTATTATCTATTTTTATCTATTCTTATCTACTTGGACTATTATATTTTCCTATTTATCTATCTATTTATTTTTCTCCCACTACTAGACTTTTTATGTAATGTTATATTCACTAACATGTAGACGAGTATACGACTAATTATCAACACACATAATTATTACTTTTTGGAGCTTCTCAGTCCTAGTAAATATTCAGTTCAAAGTACTCCTCTTTCTTAATTAATTCCCTCACTCCCTCCACCATCCTTCCATCCACTCTTCTTTCATTCTCTCCACCATCCTTCCATCCACTCTTCTTTCATTCTCTCCACCATCCTTCCATCCACTTTTCTTTCATTCTCTCTGCTTCTAATCCTCTTCCTTTTTTCATTTTCATCTTCTTTTTCTTCCATCACCTCCTTCCACTTTTTATATATATATTTATCCTCTTCCTTTCTTTATTCTTATCTTATCTTTCTTCTCTTTTCTTCCACCACCTCCTTCCGCTTTTATTTATAATTACACTTATCCTTTCTTAATTTTTATCTTATTTTTACTTCTCTTTTCTTCCACCACCTCCTTCCGCTTTTATTTATAATTACACTTATCCTTTCTTAATTTTTATCTTATCTTTCTTCTCTTTTCTTCCACCACCTCCTTCCACTTTTATTATATATACACTCACTCTCTCCATCCTTCCACCGTCTCTTCTTTCATTCTCTCTCCCTCCAATCCTCTTCCTTTCTTCAATTTCATCTTCTCCTCTCTTCCACCACCACCTTCCACTTTTTATATATATACTCCACTTCTTCTTTCTCCATTTTCATCTTCTCTTTCTTCCCTTTCTTCCACTTTTTTTTATACATATACCCCACCCTCTTCCTCTTTACACTACCACTACCTAGCAACTGCCAAACTTCTTCTTTCTGCGTCAGTGCGTCCCCTCACGTCTTAATTAGCCACAACAGGTGAGTGACCAGACACCTGTGACTCCCAATTACCACACCTGGACGCCTCGTTTAACTCGTCCACTCGTCCATTTCGTTCGTTATTTATCGTCCCCCTTTTTACTCGAGAATGCAAAAGTTTCGCAAAAAGGTGAGTTTTAATACTAATACTAATATAATAATACTAATACTAATGATACTACTACTATTACTACTACTACTACTACTACTACTACTACTACTACTACTACTACTAATAATAATAATAATAATAATAATAATAATAATGATAATAACAATAATAATAATAATACTATTTAATAGAGAGATAGAGATGTATTTAATAGAGATATAGAGATGTATTTAATAGAGAGATAGAGCTATATTTAATACAGAGATAGAGATGTATTTAATAGAGAGATAGAGAGATGTACTTAATAGAGAGAGATAGAGAGATGTATTTAATAGAGAGATAGAGCTGTATTTAATAGAGAGATAGAGATGTATTTAATAGAGAGATAGAGCTGTATTTAATAGAGAGATAGAGATGTACTTAATAGAGAGAGATAGAGAGATGTATTTAATAGAGAGATAGAGATGTATTTAATAGAGAGATAGAGATGTACTTAAAGAGAGAGATAGAGAGATGTATTTAATATAGAAATAGAGATGTATTTAATAAAGAGATAGATATGTAATTTGAGAACCCATTAGAGGCGAAGAGCAATTAAATTCCACTAATGTTCCAAACTGGCCAATTGAAGTAAAGGTGTTCCTCCTCTGAACTAAAAGCGTTTGGGGTTTTGAAGTAAGATTTTTCGGTGGCTTGAAATAAACCTAAGTTATATTTTTGTCGTTTAAATATTTGGTAAAAGTTATATTATTCTTATTTTCAAATAAAGTTTTCTGCAACTCAAAATACAGAACTTTTTCAGTCCTAAAACCAGAGCAGTTTGTTTTTTAAAATGAGAAGCTTTTTCTTTCATCTCTAAAACATATATATATCTATCTATCTGTTGAGCAATACAGCATTTGGTGTAATGAATGAACGATGGTGTTATTTTATAGAAAGTTTGTATGTAGAATGTGTCTGTTTTATAGAAGGTATGTGGAATGTGTCTGTTTTATAGAAGGTATGTGGAATGTGTCTGTTTTATAGAAGGTATGTGGAATGTGTCTGTTTTATAGAAGGTATGTGGAATGTGTCTGTTTTAAAGAATATGTGTAGAATGTGTCTGTTTTATAGAAGGTATGTAGAATGTGTCTGTTTTATAGAAGGTATGTAGAATGCGTTTGTTTTAAAGAATGTGTCTGTTTTATAGCATGTGTCTGTTTTATAGAAGGTATGTGTCTGTTATAGAAGGTATGTAGAATGTGTCTGTTATAGAAGGTGTGTAGAATGTGTCTGTTCGCCTTATAGTAAATTAACAACACAGGTGTGGATAGAAAACATTGTCAGGTGAGTATACAATGATCAACTCTGCTTCAGGCACGGACGACGCACACGAGGCGTCAAAAACACCTTGGCTTTACTGTTCCGTAACTGAGGATAAATGTTCACAGTCGACATCATTCATTATCCTGGTCTGATGAGCTTCGACCAATCAGACTCGGTCCTTTTTATATCGCCTGAGGAAACTTACTTTTAACTCACATAAAAGAGAAACTAAAAATAACCAACCTCCTTTCATAAAATTTCAAACACACCACGTAACAAATTCCCTCAATAAATTTAGTCTTCATAGTCTCGTACCAAAACTTCTAATAAAAATATCTTAGAAAATATAAATACAACAAAATAGTATAGATTTCCTGACGTCGGTAAACCCTGGTGTTTATAGTGTCCTTCAAACTGTATCACAAAACGAAAAGAACCCAGCCTCCACTGATGAAGTGTGTGTGTGTGTGTGTGTGTGTGTGTGTGTGTGTGTGTGTGTGTGTGTGTGTATCTTATTTTAGAAATCAGTAGTTGTCTATACGTTATGCAGAAAATATCTCACTCACTCCTCTTTATCGACAAGTCTATCAGATTATTAATGATGCAGAATAGCTCACTCAAAAACTTAGAAGAGATAAAATATTCCATCACGGAGCCTTAAAAGGAAAACCAAGTCGAGAAGAGCGAGCCTGGGAATCTGCAAACCTTGTATAATTAATTCGCGATAATGGAAAAAAAAGAAAAAAGTGTTTGTTAATAAGCGGGACGTCGTTAATGTTTAATGTTTGTTTAAGATATATTTTGAAGCGGAAGGAAGGGAACACATGAATGGAGGGTTAGAATTACACGATATGGACAGACTGACGATGATGATGATGATGATGATGAGAGGGTAAAACAAGAATGAAACTGTAAAAAAAGATATGGGGTGCATGGAGAGATAGGTGTAGGTATAAGAATGGGGGTGAAATCAAATAGTGGGTGACGTCGTAAGGAGGCGAAAGTGGCTGATGAATGAGATGAAGAGACAGATAAAAAAATGTGACTGATATCTAATGTTCGGGGAAGAGGGACATAAGACTGAGGAATAAGATAGAGAGACAGATACAAGAATGCGTGGAGGGGGAGGGGGGGAGGGGGGGAGGGGGGGAGGGGGAGTTAAGGGGACAACACAACAATACTTTCGTGACCCCCCCCCCCAACCCCCTCTCTCCTAACCCCCTCCCTCTACCTACCCCCCCAACCCGGACGACAGACAGACAGACAGACAGACGTATGGTAATATATTTAGCTTGTTTCTCTAATTATTTACCTCCAAGTTATATTACTAATTAACGCAACTAACTTTTTTTTAGTGGAGACAATTACTGACCTGCTGGTAAATTGTTGCTAATTAGTACTCTGTATAGTTCACTGTCCAGGGCATTGTTGTTGTTGTTTTTGTTATTGTTGTTTTTGTTGTTTTTGTTGCTATATGATTTGTTTTTATTATTATTAGTTTTAATACTACTACTGTTACTGACATTGATTATAGAGTAAATACTGGAGATAACCTTTTGTTTTCGATGTTTACAGGGCCTTTTTTTGAGTAATATAATCGTCTGGTGTAAGACAGCTTAAAGGTTATTATATATGTGTTTAATTAAGGGGACAGTATATTTTGGGTACATGAGAGTGCCTTGATTCCTCCAAAGTATGCCAGGAGACGACAGGACTAGATTAACGAATATAATGGTGGCTTGTTGCTTGGAATAACCTGGAGGAATCAGCTGCTCCAGATTAACCATTTACTTACTTACCATTCCCTTAAGGACCTTGTAATCGTGTATGAGAATTGGAGGCTTCTGATTTCTCCGAATTATGCCACGAAACAAGCTCCTTCTATATTGGTTATGTTTCGTGGCAATATTTGAAGGACTCGTACACCTCCAACTTTCTGACTACAACACAGGGCCCCTTTAAACATAACATAACATAACATAACACAACATGGCTCTAGTCCTTAATAACCCTCGTGTAAATTGATCAACATTTACAATTACGCCTTTTTTTTTTGTACTAACATTACGCTATGGGTAATTACCAACAACCTGCTTAAAACTCCGTCCCCACTCTTTATTACCAAGGGTTATTCAACGTCATCTAATTACTGGTCTAATGAGATCCACTGACCATGTTTAATTGGACGAAGCTGTTTGTTGGTTCTCGGAGGCCTTATAGAAACGCACGCATATCCAGTATTTTATTCTGTGTGTGTGTTTTTTTTTTTTTTTTTTTTTTTTAAGCGTTCAGTGTGTGAATGAGTGTGTGTGTTTGTGTGTGTGTGTGTGTGTGTGTGTTCAGAGTTCAGTGTGTGTGAGTGTGTGTGTGTGTGTGTGTGTGTGTGTGTGTGAATATGTGTGTGTGTGTTTTAAGCGTTCAGTGTGTGAGTGTGTGTTCAGAGTTCAGTGTGTGTGTGTGTGTGTGTGTTTGACCAACATTTCTATAGAGTATCACATCATTTTCGCGGGGTCATTTTATCAGAAGGCGTCGCATACCAGAAAAAAAAAAAATATATTGCACGCGACTGCACCGTAAACAAAATGTACGTATGGAGGGGATGTAATTTTGAAGGCTACTGATTCCTCCAAACTGTACCAGGACACAGATGACCTCAATGATATTAAATGGGAGTAGTCTGGTTCGTGGCACATTTTGAGTGAATCTATAGCCTTCTAATGTTACAGGTAAGAGAGTATCATTCCCCATTCATTTAATAAACCTTAGACAACGTTGTATACATAATTTGACTAACGCTAAGTGATTGAAAAAGTAAAAAAAAAAAAAAAGTGTAGGAAGAACCCCCAGTGATCGAAGAATAAAAAATTAATAAATAAAATGGGATGTAATTTTTTTTTTTTTTTTGTATGTATGTATGTATGTATGTATTGGTGTTCAGTTGTCAGATTGATTAAGGAGGTTGTTGTTATGATTGATGTCCACGTGTTGATATCTCATGGTTATTATTGTTATTATTGGCGTTATTATCATCATTATTATTGTTATTATTATTATTGTTGTTATTATCATTGTTAGTATAGTTATTATATTAAAAATATTATTGCTAGTAGTTTTATATAACATCATTATCATAATTATTACTGTGAGAATTAGCACTGCAAATGTTTAAGATCATCAACAATATTATACTTATACATATATATAGTTTAATACTGTACATACATATAGTTTAATCATCATCACACAGTAGTTTAGCATTAGGGCATCACTCGTGTCTCTGGTTACTCTTTCACCATCTCTCACATACTGAACACTGACTTGTACACACACACACACACACAAATAAAAAAAACTATAGTTACACCTTCTGCTCGATACAAAATGACATCACGAATGAAAGTTTTTGTGATAACAGATGCGGCCACAACATACATGTACATACATACATACATACATAGGCAGGGATACCAATGGGAGAACGCCACAACATACATACATACATACATACATAGGCAGGGATACCAATGGGAGAAGGCCACAACATACATACATACATACATAGGCAGGGATACCAATGTGAGAAGGCTGTTATCAAAAACCTACATACGTGGTGTCATTTTGTATCACTCAGAGGATGTAACCATAGTTTTTTTTTTTTTTTTTTTTTTGTCGTGTGTACAATGACTGACTGACTGACTGACTGACACCCATGGACCTTACCCTCCTTGACTTATTGTACTTACTTTTGGTCTGTACTGTACGTGTTTCGCCATCGGAGGCTCCGTTAGTGCTGGCCTACCTTAGTAGCGTTAAAGTTCGGTACCTCCACGCACGTTTGTTACATTTCTTAATCCTATTTATTATTAAATATACACAGACCACACCAAAAAAGTGAAGTTGAATAAAAAAAAATGATAATAATATATGCAAATATATGTATATGCATTAAAATATTATTAGGTGCGTACAAAATATATATAGAAAAAATAGTGAGGCATGAGCACGCCTATTAAAAATGGCTTGGGGTCGACCTCCACAACATTCACTATAGATTTCTATGTTATGTGAAAAAGTCTTTGATAAAACGTCTATATATAAATTGTGAAGAAAAACAAATAATAAATAATAATAATATGGAGAACAGTTAATTTGGAGACAGAAATGCGCATGACACCAAAAGCCTTGAAATATAATAAGTATGGATTGAAAAAACATACCACACTAATATCTAGCATAGAAACAAACAATAATAATAATAGTAATAATAATATATAACATTTTAAACAGCAAGAATGGTAAAACACGCATAGAAAAAACATCAATATAATAATATGAACGGTAATATAAAAACAACATAGAGCGTAGAATAAAGAAATAACAACATGGTAATAATAATAATAATAATAATAAAAATACGTAATATAAGAAAAGAAGCATGCTGGTAGATTGTGAATTAATATTATCTTATATTGAAAACTATATAAAGATAAGTAAATAAATAATCATATATATATATATATGAAGTTCTAAGGTAAGAAAATGGATATGGGAAGTAGTTGGGATTTTTTTGTTTAAATAAGGGAGTATATTAGAATGGAAAGATTACATTAAAACGTTTACAGTTAAAAATTCACACACACACACACACGCATACACACACACACACACACACACACACACACATAAACATATATATATATATATATATATATATATATGTATATATATATTTTTCCACAATGTACATATACTGATACACACACACACACACACACACACACACACACATACAAGCATACATATACTTAAACAGACAGATATCAGTACAACAGATTCTTCTGGCACACACACACACACACACACATTAAAACCACACCCACACTCACCACACCCACTACAACTTTGCCAACCACAGCCACACCCATATCAACCACACTCATACACACTACACACCACAGCTTCACCCCTACAGTGTTAATTACCTCTCACACCCACACACACACACACACACACACACACACCCACACACACACACACACACACACACACACACACACACACACACACAACCACATTAATCCTTATCTCCAGCCATTGTTATCATCGTTCAGTTAGTTTGGTTTGTGGTGCAGTCTGGAGTAGTAAATTTATAGCCTCCTGATACACAACAACCTTTTGGGACTCCTTTTAAACATAAGCTACTCGCCCCATTTACATTCTGTCCGTCTGATAAAAATTAGTATTACTTTAACTATACGTAACTGAGACCCAAGGTGAGACAGGGTGTTATGATGTGAGAAGGGATCGAGGGATGGGCTATTTATATATATCCCTATTTAAAAACGGTGTGAATATAGACGTCTCACCTACCTACCTACCTACCTACCTACCTACCTACCTACCTACCTGCCTACCTGCCTCTCGACAGACACATTCCCAGGGGGACTAAAATGTGAAGCCAAAAAGTAGCATTTATTTTGTACTTTTCTATTTTTTTTTAGATTCCAATGAACGGCGCATATAACCGACCCTCTCTCCCCCATCACCTCACCTCACCTCTCAACACACACACTCACACTCACACTCCAATACACACACACACACACACACACTCACACTCCAATACACACACACACACACACTACTCCGATGAATTACAACCCGTGTCTCAATGGGATATGCACATGCTTCCACCGACCCCGTCATCAGATTAATTACATTCCTCACGCGAGTCAGCTTCGACACACCTCACCTCTGACCTTTCTCTTACAGCCAGTATGGAGGTGAGAGGGGGGGGAGACAGGGGGTTACGTGAGGAACCAGCAGGGCCCCATGTTGTTTCTTTCGGAGCCTCAAAAAACCCCGATTCCTTCATCTCTCATCATATTTTATCATCCGGGTAATGGGAGCCGTGATTTTGTTTCTTTTATTTCATTTAGGAGAGACAGTTTCTGCAGGCAAATAAAAGCCCTGGAGTTTTTCCCTGCTTTTACTCACACACACACACACACACACACACACAAACACACAAAGCGCTTATGCACACATTCACACACAAGCACAAGCAAACTTCGAAATTCATAACGCAGTCTCTTTCTTGGTAATATTAGCAAGCAAACCAAGGCAAGCAATGACTTCTCAGCAGGATAAATACAGTTCGTGTGATATTTTTTGTATTTGTTTATGCAAGGAGGAGTGAGTGTGGTGATCTCTCTACCTGCCCCCCCTACGGTTAATTATTTTCTCTTCTTAATCTTTTGTTACATTAAGAAGTACCGGTATGTTATTGTTGCATTACGAGTATATTATGTGACTGACTTCTTTCCCACTGACATCCACAGCTCAGTGACCAATAGAGGGAATCCAACATCATTAGTAATTCGTTGTGTTTCTTAGCAAGGAGTATATAATATTCTGAAGCATATATATAATAGTTGTTCTCATGAGTATAATTCACCGGATCATCCATCTCTACTTTATAATTATGCTCAGCGAAGGGTATTCATCCTCTCTTCTCTCTCCTACGATTACTCCTATTAATGCTCTTTATTCTTTCACTCCACTGTAATTTGCAAAACGTAGAGAGGTGATGCAGTGGATGATTTTATATGATCAAGACTCTCTCTATATTTATGTGGCTTTGAGCTCAACACCAAAGAAAACAAAAGATGTGTTAGCGTATAGGAACCTTGGAATTGGGGCAAACAATGGTCTCTCTTCCCTGAAAACCACTCAACCTAATTGCACACACCTGGCAAATGAGCGTGCATGCATTGGAATAGTTCTCTCTTCCTGCCAGTTTGCGAGGCGATAGAGATTGTTCAAAGTGATGGCTGGCTGGCTGGCTGGCTGGCTGTGTCTGTATGTGTGTGTACCTTTAAACATCATCGCCTACATCGTCTCCAACATTTGGTACATTATCATCATTTCATCCCTTAATCATGTATTAAATATATAATATTATATTATCAATACACATACATGCACGAGGCTTCACATATATTATACTCTCTCACATACACACATGCATGCATTCATACGAACTCTTCCACATACACACATACACTCCATATCAAATGTTCCCAGTACATATATAAACTCATCCATTCCACGAACAACTTCTCCCACTCCACTCATCTGCTCACCCAACTTACATAATAATGCTCATCCAACTAATTTGTTCACCCATTACATATTTGCTTAACCTACATGTACACACACACACACACACACACACACACACACACACACACACACACACACACAGACACACACCTGCTCATCCAAACTACATCAACATATCATACTTTCTACATAACACCAATTCACGCATCAACACACTGGTTGGCGGTAAACACAATTACCTGCTCACCATACAAACACTTTTCCATTACACAACAACACCAGCAACAAAACCACAACAACATCTGTTCGTCATACACACAACAACAACAACAACAACAACAACATCCACTCACCGTCCACGCAACAAGTATTCCTCACAGTACTAAAAAAAGAAAAAAAACACACACACGCACACAACCACACACAACAAAAACAACGTCTACTCCTCATACACACAACAATAACAACAAACTCCACTCCCCGTACACTCAAAACATTTTCCCTCACAGTACCTAGTAACAACAGTAACAAAACCAACCAACCACACACACCACCATAACAAAAAAACAACAAACATTCGCTCATCAACCACAACAACAGAAAAACAACAAACATTCACTCGTCGCACACACTACAACAACAACAACAACACCACCACTCGCTCACCAACCACTCTACAACACCACCACTCAACAACAACACTACCACTCGCTCACCAACCACACCAACCACTCAACAACAACAACACCACCACAACACCACTCGCTCACCAACCAACCACTCGTATGTACCTGGAGTTGGAACGTTTGCTGGGGTCCTTGCCGGCTTGCAGATTAGTGAGGTCCTTCTGCCTCTTCTCGGTCTCCCTCCAGATGCGCCAGTACAGACCACACATCACCGTCACGGGAAGGTAGAAGGCAGCGATGGCCGTGCCGAATGTGACGTACTCGTTCGTCTCGATGAACTGGATGTAACACTCGTCTGCCGGTACCGTCCTATTGTGGGGGAAGGGGAGGGGGAAGGAGGGAAGGGGAAGGGATGGGGTTATTTAGCGTTACATAGAGTTACATAATAATATCGTTACTTAGAACTATAGTAAGGGGGAGAGATAGGGTTATTTAGCGTTACATAGGGTTACATAATAATATCGTTACTTAGAACTATAGTAAGGGGGAGGAGATATAGGTTCACATGGCGTTACATAGGGTTACATAATAATCTCGTTACTTCGAACTATACGGGGTTATGCAGAGGGTTACTTGCATTAAAAACAAAATACAGTATTGAAAAAGCTGCCTGTAACATTGGTCTTCATGTACCGTCCTGGGAAAGATACAGGAGGTTACATAAGTTATCCAGCGTTACATAACAACTGGATGTAATGATTGTCTAGGCTTGTCGTTCTATAATATGAAGAGAGAGGCAGTGTTACAAAGAGTATGGTACCTATGTAATCCCATTTGTAACCCTGTGTTATTTGGCGTTACAGTATACTCAGGGAGAGTTTGTAGGGATGCATAACGTGACACAGTTAACAATGGTAACTATATATCAGTGTGTGTGTGTTAGTGTGTGTGTGTGTGTGTATGTGTGTATGTGTGTGTGTGTGTGTGTGTGTGTGTAAGAGAGAGAGAGAGAGAGAGAGAGAGAGAGAGAGAGAGAGAGAGAGAGAGAGAGAGAGAGAGAGAGAGAGAGAGAGAGACCAATTTTGAAGGGGACAGATCGGCAGACAACCAACCAATCCTCTATCTCAGACCTCTCTCTCTCTCTCTCTCTCTCTCTCTCTGGACTGATTTCCCTGCCTCCTCTCTCTCTCTCTCTACTCCACCACCATCATCGTATTCCCTGTCCTACGTGATCAGAATTGCTTGCCGGCTTCGCACACACACACACACACACACGCACACACACACACACACACACACACACACACACACAGAAGGTGAAGTG
>JAWZYT010007051.1:12500-21030 GCA_034508575.1 Petrolisthes manimaculis | reverse complement strand
CACGCAATGGAGTGGGAGGAAGGAAGGAAGGAAGGAAGGAAGGAAGGGAGAGAAGGACGGAAGGAGAAGAAAGGAAGAGGAAGGAAGGAGGAAGGAAGGAGGGGAGGGAGAGAAGAAGGAAGGAAGAAAGGAAGGAAGGATGAGAGAAGAAGGAAGGAAGGAGAGAAGGAAGGAAGGGACAGAAGAAGAAGGAAGGGTATTGGTAGATGGTGAGTTAATAAAAGAGAACTACAATAAAAGGAGGAATAGAAGTAAGGAGAATGAAAGTGTGAGAGAGAGGGAAAAAGAATGTGGGAGGATGAAGAAGATGGGGGAGTAAAAAGAAAATAATAAATAAAGATGGAAATTGAAAAAACAAATGAGGGTGAGTAAATGGGAATGAGAACGTAAGCGAAGGAATGTGAGAGAAGGAAGGAAGGAAGGAAGGAAGGAAGGAAATGATGTAAGAGAGGAAGGGGAAGGGAATGTGAGTGGAGAGAAGTGGGTGAGAGAAAAAGAGAGAGAGGGGGGCGAAGAATGCGAGAGTAAGGAGACAGAATGTGAGAGAAAAAATGTGATGATTAAAGGAAGAGTGAAGATGAGTGAGAAAAATGTTGTAAGAGGAGGAGGAGGAGGAGGAAGAAGAGGAGAAAGAGGAGAAAAAGTAGGGGGAGGGGGAGGGGGAGGGTGAGGGTGAGGAGGAGGAGGAGGAGGAGGAGGAGGAGGAGGAAGAAGAAGAAAAAGAAGAGCAAATATAGCATCAAAAAAATGTTGTGAAAATGAGAGAATGGAAGAAAAAGGAAGGACTGGAGTGAGAAAGGAAAGATTGGAGGTACATACATACATACATACATACATACGTGGGAAGGAAAGATGGAGGTACATACATACATACATACGTGGGAAGGAAATATGAAGGAGAGTAAGGGAGGTAAGGATTGGAGTATGCTAATGTAGAAAAGAAACAATGAAGAATAGAAAGAGTGAGAGAGGAAGGTAAAAATAACGATACATAGGAATGAATAACTAAATGAATGAAAGAATGAAAATATGAATCGAATGAATAACTAAATGAATGAAAGAACGAATGAATGAAGGAACTAAGGAAAGAAGGAGGGAATGAATGAATGAAATGTATGTATGAAGGAATGAAAGAAGGAAGGAAGGAAAAAAACGAATGAAAGACTGAATGAAGGAATGAAGGACTATAGCTATATCTAAACAAACAAACAAACACACATACATACATCCACCTTGTGAGTCGGGGGCAATAAGCAATATGTAAGTGGATAGTATAATAAAAATTGGATACATTGGAGTTCCTTGATTCCTCCAAAGCCCTGCCATGAAACACGACGGACCAAATGAACAAAAATAATGGGTGGCCTGTTGTTGTTGTTGTTGTTGGTGTCGTTGTTGTTGTTGTTGTTATTGTTGTTGATGTTGTTGCTTGGAATAGTTAGTTTTTTTTTTTTTTTTTCTTGACTCATATCCATCTAAGGCCACACACACACACACACAGACACACACACACACACACACACACACACACACACACACACACACACACATACACCTGAGCCTTATTTATTTTCACCTGAGAATAATGTACGAGGGGAAAATTTATGAAAACTTTCTCCTTCCTTCAATCTATCTCAATTTCAATTCAAACTCTCTCTCTCTCTCTCTCTCTCTTTCTCTCTCTCTCTCTCTTTGTATTTTGTATAACTGATAGCTATAAATAAATGCTTCAAATGTTTCAAATTATACTCTCTCTCTCTCTCTCTCTCTCTCTCTCTCTCTCTCTCTCTCTCTCTCTCTCGTGAAGGTGAGCCCAATCAATGAATACCATTTATGTATGACTAAGGCTGTACGTAATGAAGGTCACATCCAAGGTCATGAAACAGATCAAGGTCATATCCAGTGAATCCAACCCTAAACCTACGATGGATAGAAGGAAGGTCAAAGGGGGGAGGGGTGGCAAGGGGAGCAAGGAGGGGGGCAGGGGGCCAGAGAATGGGTAGGAGAGCAAGGAGGGGGGCAGGGGCCAATAGGGGTTCAGAGCAGGGATGGGGCTGGGGGAGGGGATGGCAGGGATGGGGCAGAGGGAGGGGATGGCAGGGACGGGGCAGGGGGGCCAGAGAGGGATGCAGGGGTACCAAAGAGGGGGCCAAGAGAAGGGGTACAAGGAGGCCAGAGAAAGAGAAGGAGGAGGATGGGGGGCTTAAAAAATATAACCCCTGGCTATTACATTATAAATATTGGAGCCCCCTGCTATAAACCTCAAGGGTCGACTGGGGCGAGGCTAAGGCAATGCTGTCGCTCACCAGTTTTCAGATCAAAGTTCCCTGATACATGCAACCCTTTATCATCTTTATATCGGTCATTTCTCTCTCTCTCTTTCTCTATTTATCTATCTATCTATTTTTTTTTCTTTCTCTTTCTCTATCTATCTATTTTATGTATCTCTCTCTATTATCTATGTCATTTTATTTCTCTATTTTTCTCTATTTATCTATCTATTATTTTCTTTCTCTCTCTATCTATCTATCTATTTCTCTCTATATCTATCTATCTATCTGTCTATCTATCTATGTATGAATTTCTCTCTCTCTCTCTCTCTCTCTCTCTCTCTCTCTCTCTCTCTCTCTCTCTCTCTCTCTCTCTCTCTCTCTCTCTCTCTCTCTCTCTCTCTCTCTCTCTAACACACACACAATCACACACAGTAATCAGAATGCAGTGGATGCGGACACTCAATCACGGTGTATGCCACAACGCACGCAAACGCAAGCAATATCCCACATCATAACAAGCACGCACGCACACACGAATGGGGAGGGAAGCACACACACACTCAAACAATACACACACACTCGAACAATACACACACACTCAACAATACACACACACTCAACAATACACACACACTCAAACAATACACACACACACATACACACTCAAACAACAAACAATACACACACACACAAACAATACACACACATACAGGAGGACGAGCACATAAATATACACTAGCAAATTACCAGGTAAATCTAGGTCACTTAGAGGAAGAGTCAGAAAGAAAAAACCACTATCGACTACAACTGTGTGTAAAGATAAGTAAAGTATGCATGAAGTAAACTGCTGAATTAAATAAAAGATAAGACCAGGGATAAACGAAGGTGGAGAATATTTATGAAGTGAGACTAGAAGGGAAGGAAGTTGAAATGGAAGTTGAAATGGAAGGGGGAGGTGCAGGGGGAACAGATTGAAATGGGTGTTGAGTTGTGGGAATTATAGATAGAAAGAGGAGTGTAAAGAAAACATGAACATTTCTGAGAAGGCTATATAGGAAGAAGGAGTGGAAAAGGAAGGAGTGAAAGGAGTGAATTATTGTTATCATTGGTGTTGGTGAAGGTAGGAATAGTAGGGCAGGGCAGAAAGGGAATGGGAAAGTGGAAGGGGTTAAAAAGAAGAGATTTTTTTTTTTTTTTTTTTTTTTGATAATGTTGGTTCATGTGATGAGAAATGGAGAGGAAAAGGAAAGAAAGGATGGAGGTGTATGTGGCAGGCAGCATGGAAGAATAGGGGTGGTGGGGGTGGTGGTTGTAGTGGTAGTTGTAGTGGTGGTGGAGGTAGTGGTGACAGTGGTGGTGGGGATAGGGGTGGGTATAGGGGTGGAGATGGTGGTGGTGGTGTTGGTGGTGGTGGTGGTGGTGGTGGTGGTGGGCTTGATGAGGAAGGCTGAAGGTGAAAATGATAACGTGAGAAGGGATTGTGTGATGATGGTGTTGGCAGTGATGATACGAGGAGGGAGAGTAGGGAAGGAAGAAATGCCAAGGTTGGAGGTGGGAATGATAAAGTGAGAATGGAATGGATGGCGGTGGTAGTGGTGGAGGTGGTCGTGGTAGGAATCAGACGAAAGAAAATAAATTAAAGGGTTAAAATAATGATGTGAGAAGCGAGGGAATGGGTTTTGTACGAAAGAAAAGAAATGAAAGGGTTAAAATAATGATGTGAGAAGCGAGGGAATGGGTTTTGTACGAAAGAAAAGAAATGAAAGGGTTAAGATAATGAAGTGAGAAGCGAGGGAATAGGTGGTGTCGTAGGTGTTGGTAGGACTCAGACAAAAGAAAAGAAATAAAAGGGTTGTGATAATGAATTGGACAACGAGAGAATGGGTGGTGTTGGTGGAGGGAGTAGGACGAAAGAAAAGAAATAAAAGGTCAAGATAATGAAGTGAGAAGCGAGGGAATGGTGGGTGGTGGTGTTGGTGTTGTTGTTGGGAATTGGACGAAAGGAAAGAAGGAAGGGAAGAAATAAAAGGGTTGTGATAATGAAATGAGACCTGGATGGAATGGATGAGACACAACAACAAACAAATGGGGAAGGAAAGAAGGAAGGTGTTATTATGGGGTCCACCACGAGACACAATACCACAGTAGAAACTTTTCCTAGTTATCATTATCACCAGACATAGAGGAAGAGGAGGGGTGGGATGGTAGAGGGAGTATAAGGGGGTTGGGTGGGGTGTGGAAGAGGGAGTATAAGGGGGTTGGGTGGGGTGTGGAAGAGGGAGTATAAGGGGGTTGGGTGGTGTGTGGAAGAGGGAGTATAGGGGGGTTGGGTCGGGGGGTTAGGTGAGGGGGAGTGGGGTTGGGTCAGGAGGGTGGGATTTGATGAAGGGGAGTGGGGTTAGGTGAGGTGGAGGGATTCGGAGTGTTGGGGTACAATGGTAGGTGAGGTAAGGTGAGGGACATGTGTGAGGTGAGATACATGAGTGAGTAAGTAAGTAAGTAAGTAAGTAAAGTTTATTGCTTAATATAATAAATACAATAACACAAACTATACATAAGAATTGTATTTAAGCTACGGTCTGTCGAGCAGAAGCTCCATGACAGACAGATAAAAATAATTGTGAAAATTAATTATGACCTAGACGAAAGGTTTTTTTTTGACATCATAGTAAAGTTGAATAAATACAGTAAAACCAAAAATTAATTAGTAAAAACAAACCAAAGGAAACAGTAAACTAAAAGCAAACTAAAACTAAATGAACAGTAAAACTCTCAGTAAAGTAAAAAAACAAAGCAAAAACAGTAAAAAATAAAAAAAATAAAAGGAAACGGTAAATCAAAATCAGTAAACCAAACCAAAGGAAATAGTAAACTAAAAGCAAACTAAAACTAAATGAACCGTAAAACTCTCAGTAAAGTTAAAAACAAAGAAAAAAACAGTAAAGAATAAAACAATAAAAGGAAACGGTAAATCAAAATCAGAGTTAAAATGAACTAACTCAGCAAAAGTTTATGCAAAGTTAGAAACTCGTAAAAAATAAAACCAAAATAAAAATTAAAATGCAACATTAAAACTATAAAACTATAAAAAATAAAAGCAAAATCCAAAACTAAAATGAAACAGTAAAACTCTATGCAAAGTTATAAAACAGTAAAAAAATAAAAGCAATCAGTAAATCAGATCAAATTGAAATTAATATGAAACAGTAAAACTCAGTAAAGTTAGAATACAGTAAAAATAAAAGCAAACAATAAATCAAAACCAAAATTAAACTGAAATAAAAATAAAAATGAAACAGCATTAAGGACGTCGGTACGTTTGTAAGGTCGATTTTTTTGTTTTTCTATTTTTTTTTTTTTTTTTTTACAGAAACATAGCCCAAATCCTTCTCTACAATCCACCGAAATATTGGTCCAATTGGATAATTTTTTTTTTTTTTTTTTTTAGTTTTCTTAATTATACCCACAAGGGTTTGTTTACACAACTACAACTTTGACGCTCATTTCCCGTAATTTTATTTTCGTCAATTTTTCAGAACAAAAGTTGTATCTACTCTGGCAATTCTTGCTGGAATATATAGTTTTGGTTATCATTTGAAAGCTGACATTTTTTTCTAAATATTTAAGCAGATTTGGAACTCTAAGTTGAATATCTGATTTTTAGGCAGTATTTATGAAAATTTGAGGCGAAACCTGTCAAACAGGCATATTTGCAATATTGCCACAACATAACCATGGAACCCAGAACCATAAATCTGCTTATATTTTATGTACATAGGTAGTATATCTCTCAAAAAAAAATTCATGGCAAAAGTCCTAATATCTACCGAGTAGATAGATCACGAACATGTGCATATTTCATGCATCATATAACACAAAAAAAATTCATAATTAAATATTTTTTGATAGAATGCAATAAAAATTGGTATGGATTATTAGGATTATCCATAGACTTTACACACCAATTATGAGACTTCTAGCTCAATTTTTTCTATATTGGTCCCTCTAAAGGTACCAACAATTTCATTTCTTTCTTATATTGATAGACATTAGTTGTGTTTAGGAGAAGTTTTTTATACTGAGGGAGACTATTGAATAATTTAGGTCCAAAACTGATAACACTGTTTTTGTATAATGTTGTTCTAAATACTGGACAAATTAAATTAATATGATTACTTCTAGTGTTTCTTAAATTCTCAATTAACTTAAAAATAGAAATATTATGTACTCTAGTTTTAAATATTAACAATAATGTAAAATACTTATGAATAACAGAAAACTTCATCAGTTTAGCTTCAGAGAATATATGGGCTGTGAAATCAATTTTTTTAAGAAAATATATGCATCGTAAGAATTTGTTTTGAGATACCACTATTCTATTTAAAAAGGATGGCCAAGTACATGCCCATACAGAAACACAGTATATAAGACGTGGATAACACAAAGTATAGTATATGCTGATCATAGCTTCTATTGTTAGATCATTACGAATTCTATATAGTATTCCAGCCATCTTAGAAATTTTTAAACAAGTTTGGTCAATGTGATGTTTCCAGTTTAAATTCTCATCAATAAAGACTCCAAGAAATTTTGTAATATTAACTTGTTTTATAAATTCACCATCCAATAACACTGGATTTATAATATTTTTTACAGACCTATTTTGAAAAAGGATAAAATTAGTTTTCGAAATATTAAGTTTTAGTTTATTAGATGTTAACCATAGTTTTACGTTATTTAGTTCAGATATTATGTTTGTGTGCAGAGAGTCTATGTTTTTATCCCTTAGTAACAGAGTTGTATCATCAGCATACATAGCAAACTTTAACTTTGTACTGGTATTAACCACATCATTTATATAAATCAGGAAGAGTATAGGACCTAATATCGAACCATGTGGTACTCCTTTATATATGGACTCAAGTGGAGAATAATTCTAATTACAATATACTGCCTGTTTTTTACAATCAAGATAGCTCTTAAACAATTCTAGTGGTAATCCTCTAATTCCTAAATGTTCTAATTTATACAATAAAACTTTATGATCCAATGTGTCAAAAGCTTTTGATAAGTCTAAAAATACTCCAATGACAAACATTTTTTCTTCTAAACTTGTGTACACTTTGTTAACAAACTGAAGTATTGCAGACTCAGAGGAATAATGAGCTCTGAAGCCGTGCTGGTATTCTGTTAAGAGCTTGTTAGTTTCTAGGTAATTTATTAATCTAGTAGAGATTATTTTTTCAAATATTTTACTGAAGGCTGGAAGTACAGAAATAGGTCGGTAGTTATTAATATCACTTGTCTCCTGATTTAAATAAGGGAGTGGAGATGAAGATGAAGGGAGTGGAGATGTTTATGTGTAGTGAGGGTTGGTGAGGGATATGAGGAATGAGGATATAATATTATGTGGTGAAGGGAAGGGGTCCTGAGAGAGGTGAGGGTAGGGAGATTATGAGAGGTGAGGGTCGTGTGTTTGAGGGGAAAGTGATGGTACTGAGTGAGTGATGAGGACTGTGAGGGTAGAATAATTGGTGAGTGGTGGGAATGAATGGTGAGGGTGATGAAAGTTGTATGGAAGGGACTGTGTGTGTATGTGTGTGTGTGTGTGTGTGTGTGTGTGTGTGTGTTTTGTATGTGATTATGTGAGTTATGAAGCACAAGAACGTATACGTAAAATATAAGAACAATGTGGTTTATTTCTCATCCTTTACTTCCATCAATCAAACAACCCTCACACACACACACACACACACACACACACACACACACACACAGACACACACACACACACACATCACATCAATCAGTATCCTTGACATCTTCCACCTGAACAGAACGGAGCCAGCAGGAAATCTCTGAGTTACACATAGTATACCATTTGTCCCTGCCATCAGCAAAACGCCAACCTTGTCTTATGTCGTTTCCTCTCTCTCTCTCTCTCTCTCTCTCTCTCTCTCTTTCTCTCTCTCTGTGTATGTGTGTGTGTGTGTGTCTTTGTCTCTGTCTATGTCTCTGTCTCTGTCTCGATCTTGCACACACACACACTCTCTCTCTCTCTCTCTCTCTCTCTCTCTCTCTCTCTCTCTCCCCGGGGCTACAGTAGAGATAAGAGTAGCTGGAGGTGATAAATGACAGTGTAACAACAAACCCTTATCAACTCCTTCATTCATTCATCCTTCACGACATTCTAGTTCCTTACACACCATCACCACCATCACCACCACCACCATCAACACCACCATCACCACCATCAC
>JAWZYT010007051.1:0-7500 GCA_034508575.1 Petrolisthes manimaculis | reverse complement strand
TAAATTTCTACACTGTACAACAAAAACAAAAAAACGTATACCGAAGGAGTTTGTTTGGTGACGACAGAATTAATCAGTAACATACAACTCGTTCCATATATGTGATTCCCATATATAGCTACTGAAATATAGGTAATAATTTCTTATGATTTTACCTTATCAGTTGTTAATATTATAAACACATACATGGAAGCTGTCCGTAAGCAGTTGTATATGTGTATGTGTAAGTTAGACATTGTATTTAAGCACTGTATGTTAGTATGGGTTCCTTCCATGAATACTGGCATGGCTGTGGTCAGAGAAAAATGTAAATGAAGAGAAAATCCTTGAATCCTTGAAATCCATGAATGTCTATATGTGGCCTTCCTCCCTCCCTCCAAACACCAAACTTCCCTCTCATGAACTTTTATGATCAATTACCGGTTCACTGATATAACTCCATAAGAAACACTTGACATCACAAATACATATGGATGTTACTGATGAAATACCACCCACATGAGTCATCTGGTAAGTGTGTGTGTGTGTTGGGTTGTCGAATATCTACTACTTTAGTCTACAGTAAACAGAGTTAAACAAAAACAAATCCTGCCATGTAATTGTGAATAAAATAACAAATCTTGCCATGTAATTGTGAATAAAATAATAAATCCTGCCATGTAATTGTGAATAAAATAATAAATCCTGCCATGTAATTGTGAATAAAATAATAAATCCTGCCATGTAATTGTGAATAAAATAACAAATCCTGCCATTTAATTGTGAATAAAATAACAAATCCTGCCATTTAATTGTGAATAAAATAATAAATCCTGCCATGTAATTGTGAATAAAATATAATTCCTTCAGGGTAAAATGGATATTGATGATGACGAGAGAAGAACTTTACTCTCCTCACTATTTTCATTCACACAACAGTACCGGTATTCAACTATAGGGCCAAAATGAAGAGTCAGGTTCCATGGAGTCCAAAACATTTACAATATGAAGCACATGATGCACACACACCACTGCATCACGTCACTTGTTGGTCACGTACCACATAAATCACGACTTTACGACACATGCCCAAGATAAACACACACACATCCACCACGTCCATTTATCACGTCCTGTAACTCCCGAAGATTATGCATATATATTTATTTTTCATTCGCAGTCAGTTATCGTAGTTACGGTTCGGGCATGCGGTGCGAATCGGTTTCATGGGACAAATAGAAATAGCAGGCATGTGTGTGTCGCGAATCGTTTTCCGGGGATAGATGGAGACAGCAGACTTGTGTGTGTGTGTGTGTGTGTGTGTGTGTGTGTGTGTGTGTGTGTGTGTGTGTGTGTGTGTGTGTGTGTGTGTGTGTGTGTGTGTGTGTGTGTGTGTGTGTGTGTGTGTGTGTGTGTGTGTGTGTGTGTGTGTGTGTGTGTGTGTGTGTGTGTGTGTGTGTGTGTGTGTGTGTGTGTGGTGTGAATCGGAGGGTGGGAATTAATGTCGACCACTTGTATACATGCAGGGCCCACGATACGTTGACCACACAAGGGTTATATTATACGAGGTGGAACAGTACGGTACCCAGTAGATATATTCATTCGCTACATATGGGTGGTGTTGCGACGGCTTCCTCTCAAATATTAGGAGTTGGAAAGTTACTGTATCATCGACGCACTCTAACTAACTTTCTGTCTCGGTAAGTAACATTGCACCTTCCTCCTTCCTTCCAACCTTCCTTCCTTCCTTGTTTGTTTGTGTTTTATCATCACTAACGATATCATTTTAAGTGTTTATGAGTATTTTTAATTGGAGGTACAGTACATGAACTACTTTGTGTTAACACTGCACCACACGTCCACATACTATAACCCTTGCTTTATATTATTGTCGTATCATGTTGTTTATAAGATTTCTGTAGCCTATCTCACCTTACGACAACCTCCAGCGATTTATAATGATATGAATAGAGTATGTAGTCATTCATTCTGCTCGGCTATAAACACTGGAATTAAAGACATGTTTCTTCTCTATACATCATATATCACCACCAACACAAATGTACGTACATCAGAGTTCACCATCAGACATGAGTGGTGACAGACAGACAGACAGACAGACAGACAGACAGGGGGTTCGACTGTGATGGTACATGTCACCTCAAAAAACAAAACAAAAAAATAATAAAAAAATAAAATCCAGTCAGTCGGATATTTCTCTTCTGTTTCGTTCACGCACGTCAAATTTTAAGCCAAGAGTCAAAGCTTCTGTTTTTGTTTCCGCTTGTACAGTATATACATTTTTGCACAGCGGGCCCGGGGTTTTTATTGATCACATCTCTTTTGCCAAGGTTGTATTTTTTATTTTTATTTTCCCCCATTCAGGAGTGTGTGTGTGTGTAGGAGTCAGAAGTATGTACAGGAATGATGGTGGGGGTGAGGGTAGGGGTGGTGGGGATGGGGATGGGGAAGGGATATGCATTCACTGGTGACAAGAGCAGAGTGGAGAGAAAGAGATGTTGGGGGAGTGAGTGAGTGAGTGAAGAGGAGGTTTGGGAAGTGAGTGAGAAGGAGGAGGTAGGGGAGGGTAGGAGGGAGCGAGTGAGTAGGAGCAGGTTGGGGAGGGTGGCAGAGAGAGTGAGGAGGAGGTTAGGGAGGGTGGGAGAGAGAGGAGGAGGGTGGGAGAGAGAGGAGGAGGGTGGGAGAGAGAGTGAGAGTGAGGAGGGTGGGGAGGGAGGGAGGGAGAGAGTGAGTGAGGAGGAGATTGAGGAGGGAAGGAGGTAGGGAATGAGAGAGAAAGGGTGCGAAAAGGGAAAAAGAGAAAGGCGATGAAACCATGTTGGGAACAGACGGCATGAAAGGATTAAAGGAGGAAAGGAAAGTATGAAAAGGAAGAACAAAAGTAAAGGAAGGAAGGAAGGAAAACTAACAAGAAAAAAGGAGGAGGATTAGGGATGGAAGGAGAAAATGGGAAAACACGAAGGATATGAAAAAAAAATACCTAGGGATGGAAGGAGAAAATGGGAAAACACGAAGGGATATGAAAAAAAAATACCAAGTGCATGAGGAAATAAAGAATAAATAAATAAAACAAAATAATGTGAGTTATAAATTAATGAATGAAGTGATTGACAGTAAAAAGAATAAAACAATGAAAAAGGGGAATATAAAGACAAGGGAGAAAATAATAAATAAATAAATAATAAATAAAATAAATAATGAAGAAGAGGATGATAAAACAAAATACAAGAGGAAATACTGTAAAAAAATATATAGAAAATAATGATGTTTGAAAAGATAATGAAAGGAGGAGAAAATAATGTAGGAGAAAATAATGAGGCATGCATGATGAACAATAATAATGAAAGGAGGGAATGAATAGACTGGAAAAAAAATAATGAATGAGGGACACAATTAATGAGGATAGATAGAAAAATGAAATACAGTATAATGGAATTGAGGATAATGAGATGAGAAATAATACAATAATAGCAAAGGAAGGAGGATACAATGATTACAGGGAGATAATAATGAGCAAATAATGAGATAGAAGAATAATGAGAAGAAGAAGGTAGTACAGTAAGGAAATAATAATGAGAGGTAAATTATGACGTGAGCATGTGAGAATAATGAGAAGAAGATTATAAAGCAGTAAGGAAATAATAATGAGAGGTAAATTATGACGTGAGCATGTGAAAATAATGAGATGGAAGAATATAAAGCAGTAAGGAAATAATAATGAGGAAAGGTGGATTATGACGTGAGCATGTGAGAATAATGAGAAGAAGATTATAAAGCAGTAAGGAAATAATAATAATGAGAGGTAGATTATGACGTGGGGGATGTGAAAATTAATGAGGCATCGGGAAATCATGAGGGGTGAACAGACTGACATAGGAGACAACAGTTAAGTAGAAAATAATGAATGGAAAAATATAATGAGAAATGAAAGAGAAAAATATAATGAGAAGTGAAAGAAAAATATAATGAGATAATGAAAGAAAATTATAATGAGATAATGAAAGAGAAAAATATAATGAGAAATGAAAGAAAATTATAATGAGATAATGAAAGAAAATTATAATGAGAAATGAAAGAAAATTATAATGAGAAATGAAAGAAAATTATAATGAGATAATGAAAGAAAATTATAATGAGAAATGAAAGAAAATTATAATGAGAAATGAAACAAAATTATAATGAGATAATGAAAGAGAAAAATATAATGAGAGGAGGATGAAAGAGAAAAATTTAAAGAGAAAACAAAATTAATAATGAACAATGTATATAATAATTACGATGGGATAAATGCATTAATGAGGGGAGGTCAATTATTATGATTATTATTATTATTATTATGAAACTTAGAATATCGAAGGTGAGGGATTACTTAATTGAGAGATAATAATAATAATAATAATTAAGTATGAGTATTATTATGATGACGAGAGAAGTTTATTTAATATGTATGTGTGTATTGATGGTGGTAAGAGTAATGATATTTTATTATTTAGAGGAGGTGGAGGTGGAAGTGGTGGATGAGGAGGAGGTGGAGGAAGAATAGAAGGAAGTAGAGAAGGTGGATGTGGAAGAGGTGGAGGAGAAGGAAGATGTGGAGGAGGAGGAAGATGTGGAGAAGGAAAAGATGGAAGTAGAGAAGTTGGAAGAGGAAGAGGTGGAGGATGAGGAAGATGTGGAGGAGAAAGAAGAGATGGATGAGGAGAAAGAAGAGATGGATGAGGAGAAGGAAGAGGTGGAGGAGGAGGAAGATGTGGAGGAGAGAAGGAAGAGATGGATGAGGAGAAGGAAGAGATGGAAGAGGAGAAGGAAGAGATGGATGAGGAGAAAGAGGTGGAGGAGAAGAAAGAAGAGATGGATGAGGAGAAGGAAAAGATGGATGAGGAGAAAGAGGTGGAGGAGAAAAAAGAAGAGATGGATGAGGAGAAAGAAGAGATGGAAGAGGAGAAGGAAGAGGTGTAGGAGTAAGTGAGAGTGTTGAGGCAGTTGGTTCCACAGTCACCACCACCACCACTACCACCACCACCATCACCACTACCACCAGCTCCAGGACAACCCACCGTCACTATGGTAACCTGTATCTGGCCTTACTACACCTACACACCTACACCTACACCTTCACTCACTACACACATACCTACACCTACACCTTCACTCAATACAAACACCCTGCCTTACTACATACACACCTACACCGCACTTCACTATACTCCCACACCCTGCTTCAATACACCCTCATCACACTCCTGTCCCTTTCCCCCTTTCACTACACATACACACACACACACACGCACACACACACATGCAGATCGACTTAATAAACAAGACAATACAAATCCCAGTCCTCTTGTCTGTGAACTGGAGTGCTTCTGAGTCCTCCAACACGTCTTATATATACCAAACACATCCACACTCACAAACTTCACTACCAATATATAAGTTTAAGTTGCCTTGTACAGTTTAAAAGAATCAGATCAACTACAACAACAGATGACTCTCTCTCTCTCTCTCTCTCTCTCTCTCTCTCTCTCTCTCTCTCTCTCTCTCTCTCTCTCTCTCTCTCTCTTCAACCAAAGTCAAGAAGTCACTAGCAGAGAATAGGTACGGTACGTAAGTCGAGGAGTTGTGACCTCGCTATCTCGGTGTGTGACAAAAAGGTTCCAGCCTTACCCAAAGATCGGTCACTAAGAGCTCTGAGCTCATTCCGGGAGGGTAACAGTTGGTGAACATGTGTCCAGCACGTGATCAAGACCAGGTGAAACACACACACACACATAATAATAAACCTTATATTATTATTATTATTATTATTACACACACACACAAACACACACACACACACAATAATAATAAACCGTATATTATTATTATTTTTATTATTATTAATATTATTATTATTATTATCATTATTTTTTTTATTATTATTATTAGTATTACACACACACACACACACACACACACACACACACACACACACACACACACACACCACCCAGCAACAACTACTACCATACCATACCATTACACAACACAACACACTATTTTCCTCTAGAGTAATGGGTATATATATATTTTTTATCAAGGAATGTTTTACTTCATTAAGGTGTGTTTTCGATAAGGATTAACTGAACCGTACGTACCTCGTTAATCCGTCCGTCGCTGGGCAACTCAAACACGTAAAAAAAAAAAAAAAAGGATAGTGGAGTTGTTTTCCTTCTTCTGTTTTTTTTTTTTTTTTTTTTTTTTTTTCTCAGTATAATTATCCAGTCTGTGTTGTCAAAAAAATATTCTGTTGACCAGGATTTTAGTTCTTATATAATAACAATAATGAATGTCACACACACACACACACACACACACACACACACACACACACACACACACACACACACACACACACACACACACACACACTCTTGCTGCTAAAATCGTACAATACACAAAAATAACATGGAGGTTATTTATTTTTTTATTGCACTCACGTCTAACAAATGTAATAAAATGTAATAAATGTAATAAATAACGTAACGTGTGTGTGTGTGTGTGTGGTGAGTTTTTTTTATATTACACTCACGTTTACAAATGTAATAAAAAATAACAATGGTTCACGACGTGTGTGTGTGTGTGTGTGTGTGTGTGTGAGAGAGAGAGAGAGAGAGAGAGAGAGAGAGAGAGAGAGAGAGAGAGAGAGAGAGAGAGAGAGAGAGAGAGAGAGAGAGAGAGAGAGAGAGAGAGAGAGAGAAGAGAGAGAGAGAGAGATTAATTTCCCAACACAGTACATATCAAGGTTAGGTGTCAGAGTGTAAATAAAAATAAAAATCGTGTTTCACGGTCCAAGTGTCACTCCCAGGATTGATGAACTGAACAACTACTACTGGCCTGGATGAGATGGATGAGTGAGGAGATGGATGAATGGATGATTGATGTATAAAAAGGTGTAGGAGGAGGGATAGATGGATGATTGATGTATAAAAGGGTGTGTGTGTGGGAGGGGGAAATAGATGGATGAATGAGTGAGGAGATGGATAGATTGATGGATTGAGGAGATGGATAGAATGATGGATGGATGGATGATTGATGTATAAAAGGGTGTGTGGGAGGAGGAGATAGATGGATGGAGGGAGGGATAATAGATGGATGTGTATGGATGAGTGAGGAGATGGATGAATGGATGATTGATGTATAAAAAGGTGTAGGAGGAGGGATAGATGGATGGAGGGAGGGATAATACATGGATGTGTGGATGAATGGATGGATGGATTGATTGGTTGATGGATAGATGGAAATGTGAATAGAATGAAGGAAAAGGAAGACGAGTGAATGGACAAATGAATGACAGGTGAGTAAAGAAATGCATGAATGAGGGGATGAGTAAACAGACAAATGAATGAAAGGTGAGTAATGAAATGTATGTGTATGTGGACGAGTGAATGGACAAATGGATGACAAGTGAATAAAAGTATATGAATGTATGAGTGGAAAAGTAAACAGACATAGATGAAT
>JAWZYT010007050.1:0-20000 GCA_034508575.1 Petrolisthes manimaculis | reverse complement strand
GAGAGAGAGAGAGAGAGAGAGAGAGAGAGAGAGAGAGAGAGAGAGATAAATGGATTAGGATAGTAAGATGAGACGAGGAAGAGAGAGAATGAGGATAGTGAGTGTGTGTGTGTGAGAGAGAGAGAGAGAGAGAGAGAGAGAGTGAGAGTGAGAGTGAGAGTGAGAGTGTGTGTGTGTGTGTGTGAACTACTAAGCTCTTGGCATTACAACCAGGAATATACTACATCCTCCTTCTCCACTCCTTGGATACATTTTCCAGGGGCATTACCAGGTCATGCGGAATGTTTAAAGCTGTCCTTTCGGATGTTAGGAATAAAAAAAAAAAAAACGAAATAAAACGTGGTACACTTGAATTCTGCTCATGTTTTTATTTCAGTTCTATCATTGATATTTCTTTTGGGTCTTATTTCTATGTATCTCACATGTATGTATGTATGTTCATTTATCAATATTATTTTAGATGCAGATAACTAACTCTTTTTCCACACATTTAGGAAATTATTTAAAGACCCTCGTGAAGTAGTGTAGTGTAGTCAGAAACTTTGAGATAAATGAGACCTTTAAGGGAAGAGTATACTTTTGTACATTGGAACGCCTCGATTCCTCCTAAGTATGTCAAGAAACAGGACCAGATTAACAAAAATAATGGTGGCCAGTTGCAGGTAATAGTCTGGTGGAATCATTATCGCCAAAAATGCTAAAACTATATATACCCTTCCCTTAATTAAATATTGCCACGAGTGTGTTTTATACTGGACCTTGTGTGAGTAATGTTTTCTTCATCCCTGCTGGTTCTGACTGGATTGGAAGTTTGACCAGTGGACCCCTTGTCACTCGGGAGTCTAGAAGGCTAATTAATTACTTGATCACATTAAGGGCTTCTGCAATAGTATAGGCTATATATATATACGACTGACTTTCTCACAAGGGTTTAAAACTCTACGGTGCCGAGTCAGTCACACTCAGTTCAACACGTCGGTCCTCCTTTCATTGCTTTTCTTTCATCGCCTCTCTTTCTCCTTACCTGTTGCAGTTTTACCTTCTAATCAATTACTCAATCAGTCAATTAAGGGGAGAGTACTACAGTGATGGCAAATCTGAAGCAACTGATTCCTCCAAACTATTCCAAGCAACAGAATACCATTATTTTCGTCCTCTGGTCCTGTTTCTGGTATACTTTGGAGGAATCAAAATTTACTACGCTCCCCTTATATAATGCAAAGTGTGTCAAACTAATAACATACACCACTGCATGTCAGAATCAAGTGTGAGAGGCTATAGTGGCAAGAGGAATTACCGTATAACATGTCAAGGTTTGGCAATCCAGTTTTCTCTTACTTCACAATTCACGGAAACTCTCTCTTTCCACCAAGTGATGTGAAGTGACTTGGTAATAATGCAGAGAGAGAACAGCCAGAGAGGTTACCAACACATCAGACGTATCGACACGTGTGACAGTAATGAGACAGGAACGAGAAGACTCAGGAATACTTACTACGCATGTCACAGACGAAGAAAAAATATATAATTGTAAAAGCAGAAATGAAATGGGCACGAGTCTCGATCACATAAGACTATTTATTATACCAAAACATACCATCAGTAACAATATGTAAACAAATAACGTAAATACTAATGGTTTAATTATATAAAGAATCAAAAGAAAAAAATAGTGGGAGGCAACAAAGTAAAATACTAATCGTCTTATTATATATATTAGAAAATGAGAAGAAAATTACGGCACAGGCAAAAATGAGTAAGTGCAATACAACAACAACAACAACAACAACAACAACAACCTCAGGCACTAATGGTGTTTGGAAAGGTCTCCATGGAGGTGGTATATTTTTGGTGCCTGTACGTCTTGGCACAATCAATCTGTCTGCGATATGCCAATCACTCGGTGCTTGTTATTGGGATTGTGTGTGTGTGTGTGTGTGTGTGTGTGTGTGTGTGTGTGTGTGTGTGTGTGTGTGTGTGTGTGTGTGTGTGTGTTGGGTCTCTCGTGTCGTCATTTATTTGGGATTTTTGTCCTAATATTTTTCCAAGGAATTTATATGCTATTGTGCTGCGTTATTTTCCTTTCATTGCTCGTTACAGAGATAAAACGTAATGATGACAATGTTTATATCTTATACCTCACGAAATGATCAATAAGTTATAGTTCTAAACACATCCGGTGCTGGAAAACAGAAAGAATAATAATAATAATACTTGCCATGTCCAAAACAGTTGAGGTTATACATTTTAATTTTGGAATTAATACCGCGGCATTAGCTCTGGCTGGCTGCTGAATTAATGACACTTTATGCCGTCAGTTCATTGTGTGTTTTTATGTGACAAAAATTGGCATAAATGTTGCGCAACTTTCACCGGTAAAGCAGTGTGTGTGTGTAATAATAATAATAATAATTAACGGTTTATTTACATGGCAGTCAGAGACTGAAAATATACATAGGGGGAAAAAATTACATTAATATTAATTCTTAATTCTAAGACCTAAGGGCTACAACTTGGAGACATACAGTACATGTTAATTTAATTGTTTATCTTTCGCACTAAAGTATGAATAGTGCTATGGCGATAGCGGTCAGTGCGAGGGGCTTTGAGTGGCACCAGTTTGTTCTGGTGTCGGGTAGCTCTGGTTAGTGGGGGAGCGTTAGGTGGTAGTAGGTGACGGTGACGTGGGTTACTTAACAAGCCTTCTCCAAACTTGATAAGGGCTTGCTCATACAAGGCTGTCAGGCTGAGCAGACTGAGGGTGGTGAGGGCATGATTGTACCTGGTGTAGGCAGGGCCAAGTATGACCCTGCATGCCCTCTTCTGTACTTTCTCCAACTGTTGTTGCTGTGTTTTAGTTAGAGATGAAGACCACACTGGGGAGGAGTACAGTAGGGAGGGTAATATGAAGGTGGTATAGACTACCTTCAAATCCCCTGTTGGAGTCCCCAGAGACCTGAGTCTGCGCAGCATGTATAGTTTGTATGAGGCTACCTTCACCATCCTAGCTACATGTTGCTTCCAGGATAATTTATCATCCACTGTGATGCCGAGAAGCTTGAAGGAGTGGATGACTTGGAGTGGATGAGGGCCAATTGTGAGCTGGGGGGGCGGCACAGCTGTAGATGAGGTACAGACGTGCATCACCACGGTCTTGGTGTGGTTGATAGAGACATTGTTATGCTCTGTCCACGTCTGTAGTCTGTCGAGGGTGGTTTGCAGTGGGTTATAATCTGGCGTCCTGGTGTTGACTGGGATGCCAACCGTGCAGTCATCCACGTATTTCCATCGATGCTGGGTGTCGGTGAGGGCGTCGTTGATCAGCATGAGGAATGAGAGTGGTCCAGTTTTACTTCCTTGTGGCACGCCGCAAGTCAGCTGTTGCAGGGGAGATATAGAGCCCTGATAACGGACCGCCTGCTGCCTTCCTGTGAGAAAGTCAGCCAGCCAAGCTACCAGGTTGGGGTGGAGTCCCAGGTTAATGGCCTTGTTGATGACAACAGTGTGGTCTACAAGATCAAACGCTTTCCTAAAGTCTACAAAAGCAAGGGCGAGAGAAGTGTTACGTTTGTCCAAGTGGCTGTGGATAAACTCAAGGAAGCTGACTAGGCAGTGGGAGGTGGAGGTGGATTTGATATTGCCGTACTGACGAGTGTCTAGCTGTTTGCTAATTTGTGAATAAGACCAGTTAAATACAAAATCTTCACAAAGGAGGCTAGGGAGAGGTGTGATGGCAACTGGTCTTAGGTCATTAAAGGTTTGTGGGGTGGGAGTTTTAGGGATGGGAGTGACGTAGGAAATTTTCCAGTCAGCAGGGCAAGCATTTTGAGCGAGGGAGGCGTTGATTATGGAGCAGAGGGGCGTGGCTAGTTCAGGGGCAAATTCCTTGTAAATTTTAATGGGGAGGTCATGAGGTGTGGTGGATCTGTTAGATTTAAATGAGGTTATCATTTTGGCAATCTCAGCCTCATGGACAGACGGGAGTGGAGATGGGGAGGGGAGGTAGGCAGGGAGAAGGCTGGTCTGAAGAGGGGGGAGAGTTTGACAGATAGCGGCAAAGTGACCGTTAAGCGCCTCAGCCGCATTATCAGGAGAAAGGTGTGAAGTACAGGGGAAGGAGGGAGATTGCTTTTGTAAACCACAGAGAGATTTAATCTTGGAGTACCATTGTCTGTTGTTGGCCTGTTTTAAGTGTTGCACTTTTTCTGGGTAGTAGCAAGCCTTGGCAGTGTGTGTGTGTGTGTGTGTGTGTGTGTGTGTGTGTGTGTGTGTGTGTGTGTGTGTGTGTGTGTGTGTGTGTTTGTATGTGTGTGTGTGTGTTTATGCGTGTGTGTGTGTGCGAATGGGAATATTATGTGAAATTCGTTTATGAGTGTGACTTTCAGGTATTAGTTTGTTATTGAGGTGTGCAAAAGTGTATGATTATATTTTGTTTGGATGTGAAGATTAAGTAAGTATGAATGTTGTGTGTAAACTTGGGAAAAAATATATATAAATATAAAAAGTGTGGTGATTACACATAAGAGGATAGGGTTGATATTTTATGCTTTAAAAATGAACTTGAAATGAATTAAAGAGTAGATTGGTTGAAAGATAGATAGATGGAAAGTAAAGTAGATTAAAAAGTAGATAGATGGAAAGATACATTGATAGTAGATAGATTGAAAAGTAAATATAATGAAAGATTGATTAAGAGTTGACAAATTGAAAGATATATTGATAGTAGATAGGTGTAAAATAGATAGAATGATAGAAGATAGATTGAAATTAGATAGATGGAAAATAGATAGACTGAAATAAAGACTAGTTAACTCGTGTTTTGGACAATGGTATGAAATTCGATTAAATAAAAGTGTGCTGCTTGACCGTAAGAGAAAAAGACACTAATAATGTTGTGTGTCAGTGAAGAGCGGACACTAGACTGTAGTATGAATGAATTATAAAAGAATTGTGCTTTGGAGGTGCTGAAAACCATAACATTATATGCGTCCCAATCAGAGATGATGGATACTATGGTCAGAGAGGTACCGTAGGTGTGTTATTGTATCATAACGTTATGCATTCCAAACTAGAGGGAATAGTCGCTAGTCAGATTTGGTGGGGAATTTAGTTGGTAGAGTGAAGAAATTTGGTGACAGAAAAGTGCCTGATAAAGCCAACGTTGATAGCTTTAGAAAAGAAGTAATTTCTTACAACAACTGATTTCGTCAAAAGGTTTTGAAAGTCAAACTCCTCAGTAATTGCTTCACCCAACTCCCTGGGGTTAGTGAAAAATGTAGAAAGTCGTGAGCCATTAAGTAAAGGTTAATTACGCGAGTCACGGACGGCAGAGACGAGTTAGCGAACAGACCCTGGGGATAATAAGGCCGTCCCCAGCCACGGTTTATAGGACAAAAATACCCTTGGTAATGATAGCAGTCCTTTACTATTCTCCATCCAGTGTCTCTGAAAAATTGTTTGCATGTGACTGTAGGTGAAGTGAATGTGAGTGAACGATGCATGGGGTAAGTGGAACTGTAATGTATATAAGGTGAACAGGAAGGCAAGGAGTGAGAAACATGTGTGTGTAAGGTGAGGTGCATTGTATAAGGAGTTGATAGGAGGTGTAAGACTGGCTGAATGGGAGTATAAGATGGAACGACGCGGTAAGGGGCGTAACTCGGAGTGACTGCATGGGGTGTAAGGTGCAGTAAATGGAGTGTAGTTTCGTAATAAAATGTCAGGAGGTGTAAGACTTGTAGACTGGGTGTGTAGGATAGTGTGGATGGAAAGGGATAGATGGGGTTGTGAGAATAAGAATACATGTAAGATAATTCTATTGCCTGTTGAAACTTTTTGAAGACGGATAGGGTGAAATTTTGAAGTTTTTTTTTTTTTTAATTCTATGTGTGTGTGCGTGTGTGTGAGTATGTATGAATTTATGTATGTGTGCGTGTATGTGTGTGTGTGTGTGTATGTGTGTGTGTGTGTGTGTGTGTGTGTGTGTGTGTGTGTGTGTGTGTGTGTGTGTGTGTGTGTATGTGTGTGTGTGTGTGTGTGTGTGTGTGTGTGTGTGTGTGTGTGTGTGTGTGTGTGTGTGTGTGTGTGTGTGTGTGTGTGTGTGTGTGTGTGTATGTGTGTGTGTGTGTGTGTTTTACAAAGAATGATGCATTACGTGATTAATCCTCCCCTTTTTCCCCTCACACCTATACACATAATAATACATATTCACACACAACACATTCATACACACACACGTAATACATATTCACACACAACACATTCATACACACACACACACATAATACATATTCACACAACACTACACATTCATACACGTAGCCATAGTGCATATTTTTAATTTGTATTTGCTATTTCATTAATTCATTCGTATATCATTGTGTACATTGTATATATTGTCCCCGTGGGTGGGTGTGTGTGTTAGTGTATGAGTGACCATTATTTTATCTGGTATATTTTGCCGTTGTTGTCGCTAACATTGTTATTGTGGATAGTGTTATTATTATTATTATTATTATTATTATTATTATTATTATTATTATTATTATTATTATTATTATTATTATTATTATTATTATTATTATTATTATTATTGTTCTTCTGGTCCGGTTTCCTGGCATGCCTATGAGGAATTAAGACACTTCAATGTAGGTACCAAAAGACGTATCCTACTCACTTAACAACCCAAAATGACCCTTGTGATATTTCTCTTTTAAAACTAATAGAGGGTATAATCACCTAAGCCTATTATTACTGTTATTATTGATACAGTTGGATGTGGATGTGAATTTATTTTCCTCTCGTGCTATTCAACCTGCAATTATAATTATACTTTGGGAATCAGATGAGAGGAAGCTGGAAAGTGTTTTGGATTCTGATACTGACGAAACTCCAATCACTCACGGCTGTGCCTCCTACACACACACAGACACACCCACCCACCTAAACACACACACCTACACACACACACAGAGAGACACACACACACAGACACACACACACACACACACACACACACACACACACACACACACACACACACACACACACACACACACACACACACACACACACACACACACACACACACACACACACACACACACACACACACACACACACACACACACACACACACACACACCTACACACACAGAGACACACCCACCCACCTAGACAAACACAAACGTACACACATACACACACAACTATGTATTCGTATAAGTTGGAAAGAAGCCACCTAAGCCAGTGTGTGTGTGCTCTATGAAGGTGACCTTGTTAGGAACAGTGATAGCGTCTTATTGGCAATAGTCCCTCGTGCCAGAGTAACCATATTGCCACTAGAAGCACCACCTGCTACCATCCACCTGCTCAGCTTCAATTCATTCCCTACAAAGTTTGATGCTGTATTGTTGTTTTCCATTTGTCAGGAAATAGTTTCGTTAACGTTTGTTTTCTGTATAATATTGTTAGAAATTTCATTCACTATTCTACTCCTGTATATAACTTGGGAACTAGATGCAGTACCATTATGTTCTTTTACGTACAGTAGACTGTTAATGTGGAACAGGATGCAGTATCGTGCTTGATTATTATTAATATTATCATTATTATTATTGAAAATAAATTAAAATATGATTATTCTATAATATGACTGCCTGTTTTTTTTTTTTTTTTTTCTGTCGTCGATATATTTAACCAGAGAATAAACAATTAATATTTTCTAAATACAGGAAATGTTTCAAATAAGGAAAAATATACGTGAGTTACAATGGCTGACATACATATGTCGCATATTTGTATTGTGAATATATATTTTTACTCTGCATTTGAAAGCCCTGGGTTTTGCATCTGCATATGCAAAAAAAAAGTCAAGTTAAAACAGAAGCGAGAAAAATATCAGTCCTTACTTTTATTATTCCAAAGCAGGTATCCATATCCACACTGCATACGGTATATTGTAAGTATACACACACACACATATACTGTTTATATATATTTCTGTACGTTTCCCAACTTCCCTTCGTCCTAATAGTGGTGGTGTTGGTGGTAGGGATGGTGTTGGTGGTGATGATGGTGGTTGTGGTGGTGATGGTGGTAACTGTGGTTGTGGTGTGGCCGTAGTGCTTTTGAAGGAGGTGGTGTTAGGAAGGGTGATGGTAGGTATAGAAGTGATGGTTAGAGTGTAGGAAGGTTTATGATGGTAGTGGTTGTGGTGGTGATTGTTGTTGGTGTTATGGTGAAAAAAGATAATACATGTGGTGTTAGGAATGATGATGATAGGTAATGTAAGTGATGGTGATAGTGTTGGAGTGGTTTTGGTGATGGTGATGGTGTTGGTGGTAATAGTAGATGGTGTTGGTGATGGTGGTGTTAATGGTGACAGGAGTGTATGGTGACAGTATAAAAATAGTGTTGGTGATGGTGCATTGTCAAGAACCTGTTTCATCCTCCTCCTTCTCCTTCTCCTTCTCCTTCTCCTTCTCCTCCTCCTTCTCCTACTCCTTCTCCTTTTCCTCATACTCCTCCTCCTCCTCGTCCTCCTCCTCTTCTTCCTCCTCTTTCTCCTACTCCTCCTCCACCTCCAGACACGGCTTGTGGGGAATGTGTAGCCTCCGACCCTCGAGAAATTCCTATGCATTTTACTCCAACACCTTCAGTCTTCCCTGCTGCTGCTGTTGCTGGTGCTCTCGTCGACAATCTCTATCTTAAGGGGAGAATACAGTGTTGGTGTATCTGGAGCATCTGATTCCTCCAAACTATTTCAAGCAACAGGCCACCATTATTATTATTATTATTATTTTTTTTTTTTTTTTTTTCATGTGGTCCTGTTTCGTGATGTACTTTGGAGGACTCGCGGCGCTCCTATGTACTGTACCAAAAGTGTATATTCCCCTTAACAAAATATAGATACCACGAACTATTTCTATTGTTAGTCAGATATGATTTTTGGAATACATTCGTTTGAGTTGAGGAAAACATGTATCCTGTGGAACGTAAAACATATTCCCCTCAGACAAGAAAGTTAGTTTGTTTATTAATATCCACAGAAAAATTAAAAAATAGTGAGGTATTGTATATAAGTGATGTAAAGGTTAGAAGTGACAAGGAAGGTGGAGACTACAGGAGTGTATAGAACTGCTGACGAAACACATCTCAGGTATTGCTAGAAGACCCTCCTGTCGTCCCGTGAGACCTGAAGCAATCGCCCTAGTTGTTGACTTAATCTGGTTTCCATCCTCCCTATCCTTGCAAGCCAACTCCTTCGCAGGCAGTCCTGGAGCTTCCCCTGCAACACTGTGCCTTCCTTTGCAACCCTGGTATTTCCACTGCAACACTGTGCCTTCCTTTGCAACCCTGGTATTTCCACTGCAACACTGTGCCTTCCATTGCAACCCTGGCAATTCATCTGCAACCCTGTGCCTTCCATTGCAACCCTGGCAATTCATCTGCAACCCTGTGCCTTCCATTGCAACCCTGGCATTTCCTCTGCAACCCTGTGCCTTCCATTGCAACCCTGGCATTTCCTCTGCAACACTGTGCCTTCCATTGCAACCCTGGCATTTCCACTGCAACACTGTGCCTTCCATTGCAACCCTGGCATTTCCTCTGCAACACTGTGTCTTCCATTCCAACCCTGGCATTTCCTCTGCAACCCTGGGATTTCCTCTGTTACTCTGGGCCTTCCTCAGCCACTCTGGGTCTTCCTCTCGAGGCTTTACTGGCAACAATATCCCTTTGTTATACGTGTACTGTTACAACCCGTGAGCTTGTTAATGCTTCTGTGTATTGGTCAGGTATAATATCATTAAAGTTAGAGGGCTCTGATTCCTCCCAACTATCCCAGGAAACCAAAATGTTACTAATCTGTTTCGTGATATACTGTAGTTTGGAGGATTCAAAAGCCCTCCATTATACCAAGTAAAGAGGTTCTCCCCTTAAGTGTTGGGTACGTGAGGGAAGGGAAGGTGGCAGAATGGTTACTCTACTTGGCCTCAGATTATGAGTTTGGATTCCTCACAGTTTGATTTTCATATATTTACATCTCATTCTTAGCCATTTTTTATGGTTATATTCCTGTGTAGTCAATGTCACTCTTTCTTTAGGTTTAATGTAATATATATACCGGTATGTACATAACACGTGATAACAAAATATATTATTACACTATTATTACCATATTAGGATTATAGTACATTCAACATTCGTCTGTTTCCAAATCCATTATTATTATTCCTTCATCTGAACTCTCGGTGTTTTTCTTCTCTGTCCGTTTCTCGTCAAAATAGTATTCAACTTTTTTATATTTTAATCTTTTGTGAGAGTCGAGGTTTATGGTGCATAATTTAAGACTTGTAAAGCCCGCTGATTATATGCCTCTTTCTTCAACGAAAAAAAGAAAAAAATGTAATTACTTTTTATGTCTCTACTTTGTTTTATAAAGGTTCTTCATCATAAAAGGTTTACTGGTAAGAATCATCAACTATTATAATATGGCAGGATTTATCGAATTTGTATTCCCTTAAAAGAAAAAAAAAAAAAAAAAAACTCACACATTAGCTAATCTTATGACACGATTTATCTACATTGTATTCCCGTAAAATATAAAAAAAACAATAAAAACCATCAATTCTTTTGACAAGATTTATCGACATTGCATTCCTGTAAAAAAAAACAATAAAAGCCATCAGAGCTTATGACACGATTTACCGACACTGCATTCCCGTAAATAATAATAAAAACCATCAGCTCTTATGACACGATTTATCGGATTTGCATTACTTTAATAAAATAAAAAGTCTGAAGGCAAATCGGCTTTCCATGATGCAAAATGGATCATCAGTGGTATACACATATACACATTATTTCTAGACAGCTTGACATCACAACCTCACCTAAGTGTTGCCTGATATAAGAAAAAAAAATAAAATAAAATGAAATTGCTTTGTGACAGAAAAAAAAAATTCACCATAATTTTAGATGTGTATGAGAAGTGTGAATATTATCTCTATAGCACTTGCAAATTCACCTCTAACCTGTTGACTTATGGGAGGGGATGGAGGTTCTGTTGTTGGTAAATTGGTAGGTGTCTATATTCCTCCACCACCAAACTATATACCATGAAACAAACAGATTCCCTATGTTAGTATACCATTGAAGGCACCGTATGTTTATTATCACCTGTGTCGTCGCATTCCTCCTCCCCTGGCAACACACACACATACACACACACACACACACACACACACTCACACACACACACACACACACACACACACACACACACACACACACACACACACACACACACACTCACACACACACACACACACACTCACACACACACACACACACACACTCTACCAGGAATTGAGATTTGGAAGCAAGAAAAAGAGCAAGGAAGGAGCAAGGGAAAAAAAGGAAAGAAATAGTGGGAAGCTGTAAAGTCAACAGAGAGGACAGAACTGACTGGGAATATATATAGGGAGATAGGGAATGGGAAGGGGTGAAGGAAGAGAAAGTGAAAAATGGAAGGAATAAGAAGAGAAAAAAATAAAGAATAGTGTTGGAAGCTAAGGAATGGGTATAAGAACCAAAAATAGTAAAGAATAGAGTAGGAAGATAAAGAATGGGAAGGGGGAGGAATGAAGAACAAGTGAAGAATGGAGCGGAATAAAGAGGGATAGGAAATAAACTCCATTTTTATTTCTACATAGTCATAAAAGACTAATGTGATTCCTCCAGATACGCCAGAAAACATACGCCCTCAATGGTATTACTAATTGGGGATCTGCTGTTTCGTGGCATAGTTTGTGGGGCTAGATAATAATATCATAAACGAAGGCTGTATGTAGCTCGTGTTGTTCGGTATGGCTGCATTACACTATAAGCAGTCGTCAGATCAGAGGTGTCAGAATATTTCACGTGAGAAGTGGTCCCATAGTTAGTTTTTTTTTTTTTTTTTTTTTTTTTGAGGGACGGTATCTATCATATTCATCATTCTTATAACAACTTAGGCTCCCAGGGGGTCATGAAAGGCAGGCAGGCAGGCAGGCAGGCAGGCAGGCGATAGAGTAACAACTTGGCCAAATACTTTTCCTGAATATGTGGTGGTGGTGGTGGTGGTGGTAGTGGTGAAGGAAAGGGAAGGAAATCCAATAAGCAAGTTTGGAAGAACACACCGGTGAGGGGAAGAAGGCTGAAGAAAGGGAGGGCAAAGTTTGAGGTCGTCGGGAGGAGGGACCAGAGACGAACCTTATATTATTTGATGAAAGATAAGATAGGTTAGGTATAGGTAGGTATAGGATAGAAGAAAGAAGTGAGTATAGTGAAGATATTGAAGATTATAATACAGTTTATGGAGATGGTACATATTTTTTTAGTGGACTGAGCAGAGAAGAAAAAGGGGATGAAAAAATTTGGGGAGAAGCAGAATTAAGAAAAAAATGTTAAGAGTAAATTTAGGACGAGAGAGAAAGTGAAAAGGAAAACAAATACATCAAGGTTCAGAAAAAATATAAATAGGGAAGAATGAAGATAACACGAGAGGAAGAGAAGATGGTAAGGACGAGAAGAAACGAATGCACGAAGTACGAGTGATGGACCAAAAAAAAAAAAAACGTCAGAATGAACGAAGGAATGAAGGAAATAGGTAAAAAAAAAGGGAAGAGAATGAGGACAGAGAAAAGTAGCTGGTTGAAGAGAGAGTGAAGAAGGGGATGGAAAGGAATAGGAAAGTCAGCAAAATATACCGAAGGAAAGGGAAGGGAAAGGAAAGGAATGCCAGGCTGAGAGAAAGTCGAAAATACCAGAGGCGAGGAATTGAATCAGAGTCGGAAAAAAAAAGTGAAAAGGAAGATGGGTTTGGGTAGAAAAGGTGTATTATTTGTTTACTCACACACATACACACACACGCACTCATACATACACTCACACTCACAAACACATACACACATAAACACACGCACTCATAAACATACACACACACACACACACACACACACACAGAGAGAGAGAGAGAGAGAGAGAGAGAGAGAGAGAGAGAGAGAGAGAGAGAGAGAGAGAGAGAGAGAGAGAGACAAACACAGCAAGGCTTAATAAGTTGATCCCCTTATCTTTAAGAAGCATAAAGACGTGAGTCAGAGAGAGAGAGAGAGAGAGAGAGGAGAGAGAGAGAGAGAGAGAGAGAGAGAGAGATTGATAGATAGATGCCCTCCAACTTGACCCCTTCACTGTATAAGCTGTTTGAGAATATTTATACAGACGTGAGAGAAGAGCCAGGCTTGTCATGTCCGCCGAGGGATGGAAGGAGACGAGAAAATAAAACTATAGCTTCATTAGAGGAGGGAAATGAAGAGGGAGACGAGATGGACTGAGGTATGGTGGTGCAAGAGGCCAAGAGGTGCAAGAGGTCAAGAGGTGCAAGAGGCCAAGAGGTGTAAGAGGAGTCCAGGTTAGAGCAGTTTGGGAGGATGGAATGGCTGGCAGACTCGAGTTTTTTTTTTTTTTTTTTTTTTTTTTTTTTGCAGGGTCAAGTGAAGGAGAATAATTTTTTTTATTGAGACGAAATGGGAGGCTACTTTGTATAAGGCAGAGTGCAGGAGGAAAATACCAGGGAGTTTAATTGCTCATAACAGACTTTTTTTCCCCTTCCTTTTCCTTTTTTTCCTTCCTTTTACTTTTTTCCTTCTGTTTCCTTTTTTTTACTTCTTTTTCCTTCCTTATCCTTTATTTTCCTTCCTTATCCTTCTTTTTCCTTCTTTTTCCTTCTTTTTATTTCCTTCCCCCCCCCCCCCCTCTCTCTCTCTTTGTTTGTTTATTTGCCATGCAGGGAGTGAGAACAACTGGATGTTTTTTGAAGTTTATACAGTGGAATAAATGAGCCAAACTGGAATACACTTTGAGTGAGAAAGAGAAATAATAGTGGTCATGGAGAGCTCTATGAAACACTTTTATTGGGGTTATGGGAACACATTAAAAAAAATAGGCTGGGATGGAGTGAGAGGAGATGGGAACGAAGGGAATGGTGATGGTGAGAATTTTATCATTGTTTTTTATATTATTTTTTTTTTTATTATTTGACCCATAAAGGAAGAGAAGATGAACGAAACTAGAATACGTTTTTCGTGGCAAAGTTGAAGAAGGAAACTTAGATGGAATTGAACTGCAGGTAAACGACTGTCTGTATGTGGCAAAGCAGTAGTTTTTTTTTTAGGAGTACGAGAGGCGAATGAGTGATGTAGTCGGAATATTGGAGGTAAACGAGTCCTTCAAATATTGCCACAAAACACCGTCTACTGTATATAGAAAGAGCCTGTGTTTCGTGGCGTAGATGGGAGGATTCAGAACCCAACCAATTCCCATACACGATTACTGGATCCTTAATGGAACTATGGTGTAAATAGAGAGAAGTTATAATGGAATAGATCATGTCGACTGTGTATGTAAGAAATATTATAAGACAAATGGATGATGAGTCGTGATAAAGTGGAACATAATTTAGGGAGTTTATGGGTAAGAAAATGAATTATAATTTTACAAGCTGGTATATCATATTCTCTGAAATTTAAAAGGCACAAGGACGAAAAGGAGAAAATGAAATGGTGAGTTTGGAGTGAAATATTTGGATAATAATGATTTCATAAGAAGAGGATTTGATTGTATGGAGAAAGTAGAAGAAAAGGTGTATTATTTGTTTACTCACACACATACACACACACACATACACACACACACATACACACTCCTAAACACACACACACACATACACACTCCTAAACACATACACACTCCTACACACACACACACACACACACACACACACACACACACACACACACACCATGCCACCAAAACAAGCTCCTTCCATATTATAGGTGGTGTTGTTTCGTGGCAATATTATTTTAAAGGACTCGTTTGTCATCAATAATTTTCTGACAACATCACAGGGTCCCCAAAGAAGGAGTTGATTCTTAGTATGTATTTTATTTTCCTGACATCAACTCGAGGAACCAATAAATAGCCACCACTGACAAAATGGAAAAACAGATAAGGATTGTGAAGAAATGTTGAACACTGAAAAATGATGTCAAGTTGAATCTTCTTCATGAAATTGGGCGTGAAATTTATGGGACAATGTTTGAAGACATGGTGTGGCAGAAAAGGAGGAGAACACAGGGATTGTCTAGGTTGTGTGTGTGTGTGTGTGTGTGAAGGTGAGATGTAGTTTGTGTGTGTGTGTGTGTGTGTGAGGGTGAGAAATAGTGTGTGTGAAGGTGAGATTTATTGTGTGTGTGAAGGTGAGATATAGTGTGTGTGTGTGTATGTATGTGAAAGTGAGAGGTAATGTGTGTGTGTGTGTGTGTGTGTGTGTGTATATGTGAAAGTGAGAGGTATGACCCCAAAAATATAGTAATGTTAAAAAAAAAAAAAAAGAGAAATATGTAAAAAAACAAGGAATGGCAAACCCAGAAAAAGAAAAGAAAGAAGACGAAACTAGAAACAGGAAGCGAAACAAATTGGGCCAAGATTTTAGGTCCTGGTGGTGGAGGAGTTTACGAGGCTTCCCTGAGATTGGCTACTTCCGCTAAGGGATTTAAAAGGGACACAAGGGGTAATTCATAGAGAGTGAGAGAGAGAGAGAGAGAGAGAGAGAGAGAGAGAGAGAGAGAGAGAGAGAGAGAGAGAGAGAGAGAGAGAGAGAGAGAGAGAGAGAGAGAGAGAGAGAGAGAGAGAGCAATTTGTTTGTCTGTTTGTTTCTTTATTTGTTTGAGTGATAGGGGTTAGGGAACCTCAGTTTGCAATGGTATAGAGAATGTCAAGACTGCCCAATATTATTCAATGGGCAATTCTTTCATTGTATAGTGTTTCAAGAATTCAATTATGATGGCGTGGACCAAATGTCTGTCTCCTTATAATCATCAATATTTACAATTGCGTTACACAGGGGTATATGTTCATGCAGGTGAGTTAGGAGGAGTGTTCATTGGAAGGTCCTTTCTGTAATATACTTCACTTATACTAAGCTTGGCAACCAGGGAACTTGCAACATTATTAGTTCGACAATTGCAAGGAATTCGGGAGTCTGTTCTTAAACTGAAAACTAATATTGTACTTAAAGCTATCCAGATATATACTGTTATTCATGCTAATAATCACTGAAAGAAAAATGTCTTCGAATATTCTTCAGCAATAGTATAGCCAATTTTATATAAACCATTGCTTGGTTACAGAGTTATGCCTTAAGAATAGAACATACATTATTATCTACTCACACTTCTGTTGCCAAGATGGTGAACGAGACAGTGAAGGTAAGCTGCAGTGCCCGTCAGTCCAGACACTTCCCTGGGAGCAGCCTCGTCGAATACAGGACGAGGCCGCCTTCGTGTTAGACTTCCATCATCTATACCACTCAGGTTTAGAGAGGGTTGAATGGGCTCAGGGGCACTGTTGATGATGTGACTGGGGTTGAAGAAGGTCTGCACACTGAGGGCCTTTGGGGTTGGTGGAGATGGCTTGTGGCTGTGTGATGATGAGGATGAGGATTGGAGTGGCAGGGCTATTTTGTGACTGTGTTGTTTTCCGCCTCTCCTACTTCTCCTTCCACCCCTCATCTTATCACCCATCTTTGGACCATTAGCCAGTAGACCCCTTCTGCTTAGCCCAGCACCCCTTCCCCCTACACCACCAACAGCACCCAGCTTTCCTCTCCTCTCAGAAAGTCCTCCCCTTCTCTCAGACAGCCCTCCATCGCCCACCTTGCCTCTTCTGTCAGTCAGCCCAGCGCTACCACCACTGCCAACCAGTCCACTATTCCTTCCCACCAGTCTACTTAGCTCTTGCAGGAGAGGGCTGCTCTGGGCTGCCGGCAGGGCTGAACTCCAGACCATGCAGACACCTGAGAGAAAACACAAGAGAATAAAATTAATAATGTTAGTACAGGGACCTCAGGACAAGACACCTGTCCACTGCAGAACTATACTACACTTCTCACTCCGTTGGGTTACAAATAAATAACAATCCTTTTTCACGCTGGCAAGGCAAGGAAATTGGAGGAAACATAAAAATACACCAGGGCCGTATAAAATGAAAAGATAAAGGTCACCTGTGGAGTAAGAAAAGAGCCTCATTTATTTCCCCCAACTATTGGACGGCGAGAAGTCGAATTTACTATTGGTCCCTGACTGTGGATTGTGTGGAAGTACAGTACCACCCCTCCCCCCCCCCCGCGTCTTGGGGTACACCACTCGTCTTGGGGTAAACTGATGGGTGTATGACAGAAAGTTGGTTATAAGCAGGTTTGGACAAAGTCGGTGGGACGGACTTTTCCTTTATGGACGTAGGCTGTAAACGGATATGTGCAGTTTAACTGGGAAAACTTTAATACACAGAATTCATGTTACTGAATTATCCTGACAAACAAACAAAATTTAATGTAAATGTATTAATTATAGAGAAATATAAGTAAAAGCGTGTGATATGATAAGAGGACGTTTTGTCCCATGCACGGCTTTATTGAAATGCTCGGTAATTAATGTAAACCACAAAAAAATAGAAAGCAAGAATATTAAAAACGTAGGTAGCGAGAAATGGAAAGAAAAATGCCTAAGTACTGAATATGGAAAGAGGCAGGAGACAAGATATACACAACCTGAAAGAATGATGAGGATAGAGAAAACAGAAGATTGAATGGTAAAGGGAAGAAGACATAAGAGAGATTATCTTGTTTACATTTGAAAGCGTTCAAGAGAAGAAGGGTGGAGAGTACATACATGCAGGGATCAGAGAAGAGAAAGGAGAGAGAAGGCAGACAGAGACAGGTATAGGAGATTAACCAGATCTACTAGAATCTTGTATATTTACCTTACTACAAAAGAGGATATGATAAAAGACGAAAGCCATAAGAAATTCCATCGATATTTCAGAGCTTATTAAATCGATTTTATGGAAGAATCAAAATATGTGAAGTGAGGATGCTTAGTTTAGAACTTTAGATTGTATGACAGAATTGGATGAGGTAATGGTGTATTCTTGATAGTGGAGATGATGTGTGATGGTAGTGAAGATGTATGATTTACAACATATCGAGATCTCCACCGTGCTTGGTGAAAATGGGGTATAGAGTTACTCGGTACATATTTGCTTTGCTTGTCCCTGTAGTATATATTCAGACTCAGGGAGGGAAGTATATCAGTTATATATTTTTTTTATAGTGTCAAGGAGTTGTGGTGTCAAATCGTGTCACTGTCAGAATTATTACTGGTGGTGTCAGTGCTATTGATTATAGAGTTAGTGTTTGTGTTGTTGTTAGTTGCAGTGTTGGTGTTATTGATAGTGTTGGTGTTATTGTCAGTGTTCGGTGTTATTGTTAGTGTTGGTGTTAGTTGCTTGGTCAGAGAGAGAATTGGTTTCATCATTGGAAGGAATGTTGTTGTCGTCGTCATCTTGTTGTGTCAGGGAGAGTGATGATGACTGGGCAAGTGTCTCGTGTTCCCAGTTCGTCCTCTGCATCTCCCCGTCTCTCAACTGCAGCCATTTTCTGACATCCTTCAGCTTCTCAGAGTTCAGGGCATCCAATACCTCAAGGGTGTTCTCCAGCCTCTCCACCGCTTGCATCCCCTCTTGGAACTGCTCCGTAGTCTCCTAAAATGCTTCCTTCCGCAGCGAGATTTTGCGCTCCGTCTCCGATGCCTCGACCATCACTTTGTGCAGCTCCTTCTCCTACTCACTAAGATAGATCTGGTCCTGTTGTTGGCGCATCTTGAGACGCTGCTCCACCTCGTCGCATTCCATCATCTGAACCTCCAGCATCTTCTCCCTGGCTATCAGCTGCCCTTGCCATTCCTCCAGGGTCATGGGGCGTGAGAAGTACCTGGGTGAATCGGTGTTAGGGGACAGGGTGAGTTGAGGAATTTGGGGAGTTGATAAGAATTGGGGAGCATCATTGTTTATGGATGGGGTCATGTTTGGGTTTGGAGTGGAGGGATCATAGTTACCATGCTGTCCATTACCCACACCACGCATCGGCAACGGTGTAAATAATAAAAAAAAAAGAGAATTGAGAATATAAGGACCGAGAAAACCTCTTAAGGAGTTTGAGCTTAAATAGTTGAGTTGTAATGTTTGTGGGGAAAAAGTAAGATGCTAAGGGAAACTACCTACTATTATGATAACCGACTTTGGATTGTATAGCCTATATATATATCCCTCCTTTCCTTGTTGTACTACCGGGATGTTGTAGGTTTGTGGTATTCCTTCCATCTCCTTCTTCTCCGGCTGTTTATGACTACAGATGTTGTTTAGCCCAACCATGGTCTAATAATAATAACTCTTTCCATTAATATTATTACATCTTTTCCCCATTTATGTTAATATTTACTACCTGGTGTTTCTTCCAAATTGCCTTATATCTGACACACCTTCACTACTACTACTACTACTACTACTTCTACCCACCACACACTACTTTACACTACCCACCTCACTTTAATCTCATACTGACTAGTCACCTCACGCACACCATCACTATACATAATACATTTTCATTCCTCGCCAGACAACCTCTTCACCTTCAACCAACCATTACATCGTCACTACCTCTCTCCTAGTTACTCACTTATATATACATTCAGTATTCTTAAAGGGGGGCGGGAGTAGGGGACAGGCTTGGGGGGGGGGGGGGAATAGGGGGACAGGCTGTGTAGAAAGCCTGTCCCCAGTTCCCGCACCCCCTTAAACCCCCCTCCAAGCCTGTCCCCCTATAGATTTTAAAGATATTGAATTCACAAAACAACTCGGCCCCATCGACCCCACATAGAAAAAAACATGTAAAAGATGAACAACACACAGCATAAACAAAACAACAACAACAACAACAACAAATGAATTAACCACAAACAAACAAACAAACCAACATGAACAAAATAATCACGAGTTTTATTTCTTCCATTTACTTGACTACACAAAGTAACTAACTACATGTAGTAAATGGACCCCGAGTG